>JBBMKE010430836.1:0-10372 GCA_037834125.1 Lippia alba | reverse complement strand
AAAATGATATAATTTTGTCATTTTAAATATTAAATTATATATAACAAATATAAATTTAATTGGTTAAATATAATTTTAAAAAAATGAAAAATATATATAAAATTATATATATAATTAATATATATAATAATATAATATTTTCAGCCCAGGCTGTCCAAAAATTCTGGATCCGCCCCTGGAGGTAAGTATAAAAGAATCGAGCTTGATTGGCTTTTCAAAAAATATATATCATTCTCGAGTTTAATTCATCTAAATTCTTTTGAACTCGGGCACTTTGAAGCATACAGGTGAAAAAAATATTTTGTCAACTTTACCATTTTTTTTTTCAATTTACCATCCCAACAAACTATCATTGCAAATTGTTATTTAATCTTTGTATTTATAACATACCGTCATCTAAAATTTTTTTAAGTGATTTTGGTGACACATGACATGTTTATAAAACATGCACGTCAGTTGTATTTTAACCAAAACTACCCAAAAAAAAGTTTAGATGACGGTATGTGAGAAATTAAATGTAAAGATTAGATGGTGGTTTGCAATGAAAGTTTATTGGGATGGTAGATTGCAAAATAAGACAAAGTTCGAATGACAAAAAATCCTTGTTATCAAACCAAATTAAAGCTTATCTAAAAAAATTTGAGTCTGAGCTGGAGCTCAGCATAGTCAAACCTATTCGAACTTGAACTTCTTCGCAATCTTATATACAAGATACTATGATTTTAAAATTTGATATTAATTAACTACATAATATCAATATATCATTAGTATTTTTTAACTATTTTTATACTATGAAAAATATTAAAGGTATTCTAATTAATTTTGAAACATCTGAAATCATAAAACTTGAATTAAATTTTACTCAAGTCAACTTTTGGAGGGTATATGCAGTTTCACTTTGACTTAGTTTTGGGTATTAAAAATAAAATATAAATTTCATTTTCTCAAATATATATGAAGATGACGTTTGACAAGTTTTATCATCTCTAGTTGGGTCAAACAAGACTCTAGTGAGAGAAATTATAAATGAACAGATACCGTCACAATGACTAGACATGACAATGACGAGTGGCTCGAAAAGAGATTGACTAATGAGATGGTAAAAGCCTTGGCTCAGCTCATTACAAGCACGAGTCAAACTCGAGTTAGATTATAGATATTCATCGACTCCGGAACCATATATATATATAATGTTTAGCCTAGTTTGCGAACCGATTCAAACCAAACTCAAATTGAAAATTTTTGTCTCGTGAGCCAGGCTTAAGCCATCTTTCAACAAGTCGAACTTGAGTGGAACAAAAAAAAAAAAAGATAAGGCTCGTCTCGTTGTCGTGGCTAACGGAACAAAGTATTTCTTTGGATTCCGAAAATAATTAGTTTCATATAGCTTGCCAAAAATTTATTAGTCAAATGTCAACTCTTCTTTTCAATCACCTAGGGCGGCATTGAATAAAATAGATATTTCTTGAAAGGATATCCTATGATATAATGTCAAGCTAAATATTAAATAATGTTTTCTCGAGATAACTAATAGCTAATCAAATACGACAGCTATCTAATAACTGATAATCTCTAATCATTTGTCATTTATTATAGTGGACAATGATAAACTAATCCTTATATATGATGAAGCTTGATCTGTCATCAATTACATTTCTTTTTCGTTATTATTTGGCGTGAGTATATTTATTATTTATATTAACAGTAACTAAATTTGAAGCAATAATTTTGAGGTTTTATGAGATCTGCCTATGCCTGAACACGAAAGATTATTTCAGTGACAACACAATAATTGATAATATAAAAGTTGTCACCAGTTTTATTTAATAAACATGGATTGACTTTGTTATTTTAAATCTGTTAGTCACAGTGATTTTAGACTAATAGCGACGTAAAAAGTCTTTTAGCTCCTAATTATTTGAATTTATGATGAAAATTTATCAGTATAGTCCTAAGTATGATTTTACTTCTCGCTAATTTGTCATTATCAAGAATAGCAACACTTTAGAGGCAATCTTGTCACCATTACGCATGAAACGGATTAATAAATTTTGCAAAAGAATTAAATTTGGTCGCGAATTATATAATTGGTGACAACTTCTATACCATCGCTATTATATTATTGTTAATATTCCTTTTGTTCTTGTAGTAAAAGAATTAAGTGTAGTAAAAGAATGCAAATTTTTGGGTTAAGATCAAATTCAAGTGTAGTAAAAGAATTGAAATTTTTCTATGTAAATTGCAATAATAATGCAAACATGTCGTTGGCAATTATACATGTACGAGTGTGTGCGATACTTACAGTTCCAGGTAATCGAGGCCAAGGTCCGTGGTCGAATGCGTGACGAGCTGCTTTTACAGCTAAATCAACATCTTCCTTCTCTCCCAGAGCAACATTTGCTATCACTTCCTCTGTTCTTGGATCTATTGTCTCAAACGTTTTTCCTGTAATTATATATACTATAATTAGCGACAACTATACATTGATTCGTTCGTAATTTAATAATAAAGTTAGAAAGGGTAGCTACTTAAGATTAGCTCAATTTCCCCACTTTTATTTCATTTAATTTTCTATTAGATACACACGATTAGTTATTTTTTACCAAAGTAATTTAATTATCTGCCCGCATAGAAACCGATTATCTCTTTCAATTATATCAAACGTGATATATATATATATATATATGTATAATTTTTTTTACACACGCACACCCAAACGGGAATTCGAACCCGGGACCTCGCCCTTAGGAATGAATCCATTTACCGCTTGAACCAACCCATGTTGGCATATCAAACATGATATTATGTATGCTTAATCTCGCTATGAAATATAAATAAAATTATTTAAGATTAGACTCCAAGAACTAAACTTACATATCAAACAAGTCATTATTATACATCGCTCCACATATTGTGTCCAGAAATTAATAGTCTATAATAAAAAGATAAATAAATAACTTTGGGTATTTTCCTATTTTATGAAAATTCTTTGAACCAAATAGACCATTAATAAAGTTTACTGAGGATTTTTTTTAAACATATACCCTCGAAATATCAAAGCGTAAAAGAATTTTAACTTGAGTTCATTAATAAATAATTATTTTTTTTTATTCATTTAGGTCAAATACTATCTGCTTCGATCAGGAAAAAGTTAAAAAGAAAAAACTTTCATTCTTCTCGGATATTTTTTATTTAAAAGAAAAATAAAAGGAAAGGAAAAGATACAACATACATAAAATATATATAGATATATATAATTTTATATTTATTAATGAGTATGTAAATATCTATACAAGTGGCCAATAAAAAAACGAAAATTGTGGACACATATGTCAAGTGAAAAAAGACAGTACTGTATTATGGAGACAAGTCAGACAACTAACATCTTCCTTCAAAAGAAATGGAAGTTTCATATTATCTTTACATAACCTTCTTTTTGGCTTTTCTTTGTTTTTGCTTGTCCATAGATTACAGTATTTGCATTTTGAATCTGTTATAGAGGGCAAAAAAGAAAAGGACAAAAAGAAAAACAGAAAAAGATAATGAAAGAAAACAGAGAAAGCAAAAGTTGAAGGATTACCTGAGATGGAATCGACGAACCCTCCATTGATGAATAGCTTTGTAAACTTTATTTCAGGAATCTTGAAGATGGAGCTATCCACATGGTTGCCATTGCTCTCTCCTGTCATCTGTCTCTTCCTCTCTTTCTAGCTCTCTTTCTCAATATATGAAACTACTCACCAAAGTATAACTTAAGCATATATATGTATGTGTGTGTATATATAGGCATCACCCGCCCCCCCCCTGATGTTGTCGATTTGATGGAATAAATTATAGATGATATCCAATATTCAAATGTGATTATAATTATAACCTATTTAAAAAATTGGTTACAGAAAACTCAACGAATAATGCATCAATTATGTATAACTTCCATATAAAATATATTAATTACGTAAAAAGGGGAGTATATCTGCAAAGTATATGTAATTATATTTAAAAATAAGGTATCACTAATAATCAGCCTATTTAACTTGATAGTGAAAGGTATAATTAAATCTAAAATTATATATAAGTGTGAAGACAAGGACCGAAAGTATATATTACGAGGTAATAATGACGGGTGATCGAATATTATACTCACCCTATGTTTCTTTTTATATTTTGTCAATAATCATACATCATATTTCGAGGTATCCCGTTTTCTTTGCATCTTATTTAATTACTAAGTTCCTTTCATTTGACAACTTATGTATATAATTATTATAGCTTTTTTTTTTCTTTGGTGCATATAATTGTTATAGCTGTCGCGACTTGTTTAGTGCTATTATTAGTTAGATAACGGGACAATCTGTTCATCCCAAAAAATATTTTAGAAAAGATCGTGAAAGAAGAGAGTTGAAAATTCAGAATAGCTCACGACCAAGAAAATTCAACCGCATGTATTATTAGTTTAATTGTAAATTAAATTATGGGATAAATAACCTCTAGCTCCCATTTGATGGAATAATTATAGATGATATCCAATATTTAAATGTGATTATAATTATAACCTATTTAAAAAAATTTAGTTACAGAAAACTCAACGAATAATGCATCAATTATATATAACTTCCATATAAAATATATTAATTACGGAAAAAGGGGAGTATATTTGCAAAGTATATGTAATTATATTTAAAAATAAGGTATCACTAATAATCAGCCTATTTAACTTGGTAGTGAAATGTATAATTAAATCTAAAATTATATATAGGTGTGAAGACAAGGACCCAAAATACATATTACGAGGTAATAATGACGGGTGATAGAATATTATACTCACCCTATGTTTCTTTTTATATTTTGTCAATAATCATACATCATATTTTGAGGTATCCCGTTTACTTTGCATCTTATTTAATTACTAAGTTCCTTTCATTTGACAACTTATGTATATAATTATTATAGCTTTTTTTTTTTCTTTGGGTGCATATAATTGTTATAGCCGTCGCAACTTGTTTAGTGCTGTTATTAGTTAGATAACATGACAATTTGTTCATCCCAAAAAATATTTAAGAAAAGATAGTGAAAAAGAGAGTTGAAAATTCAGAATAGCACGGCGAAGAAGAAAATTCAACCGCATGTATTATTAGACTGTAAATTGCTGATGATGACGTCCCACTAGAGAAAATATGGATATTTACGAGATGGTGACGTGATACTTTCCGTAGTTTTTTTGAATGGTTTAAATGTTATGTCAAATGTTTGACTATATTTTATCAAAAATAAATGTATTCATAGTAATTTATGACGTAGAGATACAAATATCTTGATGTATATATATGCAATATGAATTCAATGATATAAATTTTTTGATTATAGATATTAAATACAAAATCGAACATGATACGATAATATTATATTTTTATAAGTTTCTATTATTAGTCATAGTTTAGGTCCCGTCAACTTTTGGTTTTCTTATTTGCCGGATTTTTGCTTTCATTTATTTATTAGGTTCTATCTGTTTTTATTCCATTTAAGTTGGACATGCTTCTGATTATTAGACAGAAAAATCAGAATCTTTAATTTCCTTTAAAATTTTCAGGAATTAATGGCGATGTGCGGATTATTTAATATATGGGGACCTACATTTTTGTATTGATGGTAGTACAATTTACAGTATTCCTAGCTAGAAGTTACCGAGGAAAGAATAAAGATATTAATTACCTCAAATTTACTTTTACTAACATAAAGAAACCTTTGTAAGCTTTTCACTACTTTATATTTTCGTGGCTGCTTCACATGGAAATTGACTTGGCTCTCGAAAAATTTGGGTCATAATAGTTAGAAATATGAACTTGTGAATAATTCTGGTTTCATTGAAACTGTATGATACAATTACAACAAGAGTACAATATATATAGGACACACCTAACAGAAAGAAAAAAGATATATACAAACGTCATTATCTAATCCCACTAAGTTAGGGATTCTTTTAACCGTAATCTCCAATATTCCCCCTCAAGTTGACTGTGGGATCACACACATTCAACTTGTCCAGAACACTTGAGAAAACTCTTTCGGTTACGGCCTTAGTGAGAATATCCGCCAATTAATCTTCTGACCGTACAAAAGGAATAGTCACAACCCCACTTTCGAGTTTCTCTTTAATGAGGTGTCTGTCAACCTCTATATGCTCTGTTCGGTCATGCTGAATCGGATTTTCTGAAATACTTATGGCTGCCTTGTGACACCCCGCTCGCTCATACGTACAGGTACGCGACACATGTGTGGTTTAATTCCGTAATTTATTTGATTTCTTGTGTAATTCGATGCTTTTATATGATTTATATTCTTTTATTCTTTCCTTATTTGAACAACTTGAACAGTTTGAACATATGTGTTATTTGAATTATTTGATTAATCGCGTAATACGTATTTTGTGTATTTGAATTCTCGAGCATGTTTAACGTGACTTATATGAATCTTGGACTTACTTGAACATTTTAAACTTGTTTTGGGACTTAGTGTAATTTAGTTGGACTCAATTTGTCACTTTTTTCTTTGTTTTGGGGCCATTTATGAATTATGGCCTTTTGAGTCCCTAAGTCGTTTCTTGAGCTAAGGAACTCGGATCCGAGTTCCGACACCTTCGTTGTGTTCGATTCGATGAATTATATCCAATGAGACTAACCACATATTTTTCTGACCTTGTTTCGACCTAAATATCGCCCCGTATACATAATACATACCTAAATACACCTTGGTGGGACCTATGACCATACTTTGAAGACTTTTCCTTGCCTTTTTACACCAATTCGCTGCATCTCTCCCTCCCATTCACTCTCTCACCCACGCAGCACACCAAGAAAAAAGGAGAAGAAGAAAGCCCCAAGTGAAAACCTCCATTTTTGCTCAAGCACCCAAGCTCAAGACCCTTCATTTCTTGTTTTCTCTTCAAGGTAAGCATATTTTTGGATTCCTCTTACTCTTGTGACCTTCTATATGTGTTTATTACATGGATTATATAGTGGGAAGCATGTGTATTGGATATGGCATGAATAGGAAGGGTTTGTATGATTTGTTGGATTCTTGCTTCTCTTTGGTTCTTGTTGCTCTTTTATGCATTTATGGGAGTCTTTGATGCTTTTGTCTTGGTTATTTATTGATTCCTTGCTTAGTGGTTGGTTGGGAAGAGTATGGAATTTATGGCTAAGGAGGGTTTGTGGTGATTGGCTTGATAATTTGGTTTTTGGCTTCAATTGTTGAGATATGTGCTTAAGTGATGATTTGAGGCATGACTGATGCATGACTGATGGAATTTGGCTTGGTAATTGGCATGATCACTTGGACCCCTTCACCCTCATTGTGGTATTTGTGTAGTATTATGTGTTATGACTTGGTTTTGAGCATTGTGGAGTTAAGAAGTTGGATTTGGAACTCTTTTATGCATGTTTGAATGTCCTTTGTGTCGGTTATGCCCTTATATGCGTATTTGAGTGTTTCGTTGGAAATTTGCCTATGAATTAGTGTTCCCTCGATGCTAATTGATGCTTAATATGTTTATGCATGAGTCTATAGGTTTATGAATGAGTTTGGATTGAATTTGGATTGATTGAGAATGACTTAAACCCTCTTTGGCCGATTTTACTTTGTTTGAGCTGTTTTCGGTTCAGCAAGGGAATCCACGGCCGTGGATTTTTGCCTTTGTTTTTCCTACGGCCGTGGAATGCTTTATTATCACACCACAAATGACATTTTTCCTTTACAGGAAAGCCAAGCTCCTCAAGTAACTTTCATAGCCATAAAACTTTGGCTAATCCTCGTGCAATTCCTCGAAACTCAGCCTTTGCACTAGAAAGAACAACCACCTTCTATTTCTTGCTCTTCTATGTGACTAGGTTTCCTCCAACCATGGTGAAGTAACCCGAAGTAGAATGCCGATCATCCTAATTTTCGGCCCAATCTGCATCTGTGTAGGCTTCAATAGATAGGTTGCCATGTTTCTGAAATAAAACCCCTTTTCCAGGTGACCCCTTAAGATATCTGACAACTCTGAGTGCTGCCTCCATATGGTCGTGTTGTGGTCGGTGCATGAACTGACTCAATACCCCTACTACATAGACAATGTTTGGCCTAGTATGAGATAAGTAGATTAACTTTCCAACGAGATGTTGGTACCTGCCTCGATCTACCATTTCTGCCCCATCTTTGATCTTCAACCCATGATTGACTATTATAGGAGTCCCTACTGGCCTGCTGTCAAGTAATCATGTCTCTGCTAACAAATCAAGAACATACTTCCGTTGGGAAATAAAAAATTCCCAACATTGACCTAAGCACTTCGATTCCTAAGAAGTACTTCAACTTCCCCAAATCATTTATTTCAAATTCCTCGAATAGACCTATCCTCAACTACTTAATTTCCTCGAAATCATTCCTAGTAATGATCATGTGATGCCCGAGCGTGGGCTGCCCACATCCCCCGCACCTAGATCCAAACTCACATATAAAATAGACGTCCATACATGCGCCCAAGTCTAAGCGAACGGAGACCTAAATGCACACGCTAGCCTAAGTGGGGCTAAACCTGTACAGAGAGCGCAAAAGAAAGAAATACAAACATGCGGGAGCAACATAGGATCCAAAGAAACTGAGCTAACATAGATACATGACTACAAGCCTAAAAATAATACAAGTATTCAAATTCCTCATCACAATACATATTCAACTTCATAATACATGTCATAATTAATAAGAGTATTCAAAAGTAAATACAATATATGCAACTCGACCTAAACTCGAAAGTACAATAAGACACGACGACTTTCCCGTCTAGCATGAGAACCTGCAACTAAAGAGTAAAGGAAGAGGGGTCAGTCTACCCACTTGACTGAGTGAAGGGGCTAAACACATACCTATGAATAAATACGTATATAGAGCAAAGCATAGATTCAAAATGAGGCCTATCATGAACCGAGTCGGGGTTTTGCAATCAAATCCATTTTAAAAGAGATATATATAGATACATAAGAGATCCCAACTCATTTCACAATTACCAAAACAAAAGAAACATAAAGCCAGGCGAGAACGGGCATCCCCAACATTATAGATTCAAACTAAAACGTAATTCGTAAATTCAAACCACCTCAACTTCTTGGTGATCGCGAAGCTATCCCATTTCACCCATAGGGATTCATATACACACGGAGTAACTAGCCCACGTTATGTCTTCCTCGGTTATTCACCTCGGCTCAAGATTATACGCCTTACAACCGTATGTATATCTCAAATGAAAAGTGCACAGGGGTCATAACCGGCGACCCCGATGGTCATCCCGGGTCTCCCTTACCCACAATCCAAGGGCCCAAACTCATAAAATCAAACCAATTCCCATCTTTCAGGGCATACTCGCTAGATTCAAATGGAAACGTACAAGGGATTCAAATCTAAGCTTATATATGCTCATAATTATACCATTTTTCATAAAATCCAAAGGTGTACACAAATCAAACTCATATCATAAGCATCCATATTTATATATAATAGCAATATAACAAATTTGGGATTCGAATTCAATACACATAAGGCCATAGGGATTCATTTATACAAACCTAACCCTCACCTTGAAGCAAAAGAGTGTAGAAGCGGATTAGAAAGAGAAACGAACACCGAAACCTCGGGTTCTTTAACTTCCGAAGGATGAGATGAGACAAAGAAACACAAACCCAAGACTTGGACTCGAATATGAACCAAATAGACGCTCGACAATGCTTATGAATGCAATGAAATGCAATGAAACACATAAACATACCATAAAACGCATATTGAACCATATCTCGAAAACTCATAACCCAAACCATACCAAATTCGAATACAATCAAGTTAACACACATATAACCATATTAGAACAACTTAGGAATCATATTGGGGGTGGGAAACATGCATAGAAGGCATAAGAAATGAAGAAACGACGAAAGAAAGCGATCGGGGCTGCTGGACCAAACCAACGACCGTTGGCCATTCCTTTTTCATTTCCAATAGTCGTTGACTCTTTACAATAGCACCTACTGTTCAGAGTTGTCCAACGGCTATGGGAACCAAAGAATAAACTTCCCACCCAGCGGCCAAAAACCTAGTTTTTCATGCAATCCGGCCAAAAACAACACCAAGGCATGCTTAAACGCTTCAAAACCCATCCAAATTCATACATAAACCTCATAAATCAATCATAAACATATAATACACCAAATATCATCGAGGGATCAAGGTTTCATACGAGAAAATCCAACGAGACAATCAAATACGCACAAAAGGGCCTCAACCGGCAAGGTTGCATTCAAAATGGCCTAAATGCATTCAAAACTCAGCAAATATGCACCAAAGTATC
>JBBMKE010430826.1:0-10373 GCA_037834125.1 Lippia alba | reverse complement strand
AGCCAAGGAATTTATTTTGAGAAAATAAATTAAATTCCAAAGAGTTGGAAATGCCCGAAATTTTATTTTGGAGAAAATAAAATTTTTCAAAAAAAAAAGATTTTTGATGATGTGGCAAATGCTGACGTGACAATTGAGGTGTCACGCCATGTCAGCAGGTCAAAGCTAAGTGGCGCTAACTGGGCGGCAGATGGCACGCGACGCCACATGGACTAATTGATTAGGCCGCGCCAGCAAAAGTTAGTGGCCCAGATTGATTCGAAAATGGACCGGTCAAACAGGGCCGGATCGGATCGTGCATGGATAGGGTCGGTGGGCTAGATCCGGTTTGGACCGGATCCAGAACATGTGGCAGCATCTGGTGGTGCGTGGAGTGACACGCGCCAAACACATGCAGCCGCCATGTGCCGGCGCGTGCGGACACGTGTCGGTGCGTGGCTGACGCCGCTGCACTCCTTGCTGCCTAAGCTTTAACGTGGCGTGCTCGGATTTGTCATCGGAACTTGGAGGCCACGACAAAGTTGAAAAAAATTGCAACGATGTCCCTTAATTTGGCCTATATATATGGCTGCCAATTTCATTCGAAAATCATCAGATTTGAAATTTTATTTCTCACTCTAAAAGAAGCCCTCCCAGCATTCTCTCTCTAAATTAATTAATCCTAATTATGGATTAGTTAATTATTAATTAGGTGGTTATATAATTAATATATAATCTACTTAATTGATTAGAAAATAGGGATTTTCTAGTTTTAGAAAAATATATTTTTCTAGAAAAATATTTTCTCAAGTATTTAGGAAAATACTACCGGAGCCCACTCTCCAAGATCTAAATGGGGATATTGCGGGGAAGCTCTGCCGATTTCACGAGAAACAAACGAGGAGCTGGAAAAGTGTCGTTGATAGCCAATTTTACAGTAGGGTAATACCGTTGTGATGCCAAAATTATATGCTATCAATTGTTAATTGCATATTGTGATTATATACTTTATATGATTTAAAATTATATTATCGATGCATGCATATATTAGAGTTATTCTGGCCAATTTATTCTGTTGCGTATTTAAAATATTGGAGAAATATTTTAATAACGAGATTATGGCAAAATTTTTTGAAATATTGCCCTGCCAATTACTCTGATTCGAGCCCACCACCCCAGCACTAAACAGTCGAGGAAAGGCACGCAAAGAGCTAGGGACACCACATGCTGGGAAGTGCTCATAAAACCAAGCCTGTTCCATTAAAAAAAAAACAAATTCAAATAATTAACAAAGCTACATACATAACAATGTAAATACAGATAATAAATTTCTGAAATTGTTTAAATACCATCATTCCAACTACAAAGTCGTTGACATATAATGTTTCATTTCTCCAAATGATGCTTCATTGCTCCAACCAAGAACCGATACACAGCTATGCCCCAAGTATACTCTCCAATTGCAGACAAGTCATCCTCATAGCTAATTAAAGCTCAAGGCAAAATCATGTTGCTGATAGGGAATAATAAAGTAGAGTATACAAAAAGGATATACATCCTACAAAAATCATCGACATCAGTTTCCTCCGTACTTCTAACTAATGCCCTCATTTTGGCTGCAATGTTCTACTTGTTACATAGTCCCGGATCGCCAAGGAAATGTTTTTCTATTGTGGTGGATGACACTTTAGTGTGCATGTCAACATTCAATCTACAATATTGAAGCCCATTAACAATGCAAAATTCGGACATCGTGAAGTGGACAATAATATTTCCACCCACTGTAAAGGTAGATGCATTCACATCATACCTGGACAATAGCATCTTGATTTTAGAAGTGGAGAAATATGCAAAGGGCATGTTTAGGAAGAAATAAAATGGACATCGACCTATGGCTTCTTCATGTACAGGTTGCATTAAAACCTTAATCTGTTCCATTTCATTGCAAAATGCCACAGGAGAACATCGAGTTTGAAGGGTTACCATTTCTGCCAAAGACAAGATCACAAGGTTAAAACAATTTTATGTACAAAAAATAAGATATAGAGTATCTAAACAACGAAATGGCGTATTACAAAAGAAAATCTGAAAAAATTACAAATAATCTGAAATTCAAACAACCCACAGAAAAATAGGGCCGTTACAGAACACGAAATCTCCAAACAAGTGTACGTACTTTCAATTAAACCAATTAAATGTAACTTTCGTGTAAAAGAATGGTGTAATGCCATATCTAAGAACTGAAAATAGCTTATTCAAGCATACAAAGGGGAAAACGCGAGCACATTGCAGCAACCTAGTAACAAAATTGGGTATTTTGGTTCAAGCGACTCCCAATCAAAGCAGGACCATCACATTCAAGCAAAACCCTAAGAATTTCGAGTACAAAAAAAGGGAAATAGCGTATCTAAGGTTGCATATTTCGTATACGATCAAAGAGGGAAATAAAGGCTAAATCTTTACTGGTACCCACCTGAATCGCGGTCCTTCTTCGCCGGCGTAGGTGCAGTAAGCCCTAAATCTCAACAAGGAAAACACTTCGCCGGAAACCTTGAATAGGCTGACGGAAACCTTGAACACTCCGACGGAATCCGCTCACGAAGACGCTGGAAACTTCTTAGCCAATGTCGCGTGTAAACGTGGTCGGTTGTCTCACCCAAAATCGCCTGATATATCTCTCTCTCGCCGGGAACAATGTGCGGTTTGTGAAGGCGTCAATTACAGCTTTTGTGCCTAAATTAAAATATTAATTTGAAATGATTTGTGAAAATTGGAGGGAAAGAGGGAAAGTGAGGGTATTTTAGTAAATTTATAGCTTTTGGGGAGTGAAAAAAGATTTGTAAAGCGGGTTGAGGAGTTATGAGAGAGAGTTGTTGAAGCGAAGTTGACCAATGGGGGGAGTTATGAAGGATTTTCCGAAAATTAATCATTCAAAATTATTTTACTTTTTTTTTCATTTCTTCTTCCTCCGGCAAATGTAAACAACTTCACACCAAAAATGATTCATCAACTTGCACCACCAAAACCCATCATCAGCACCACAACCGCACATCACCACAACCGCATAGCACCACCGCCACCACAGTCTCACGCCACCACTACTTGCACAACCACGTCGCAGACCGATGGAGGCGAGGATTCCGATGGTGGGGGAGACGGAATGGCCGACGTAGTTGCCACAAACACCATTGCTACCTCCCGTGTCCCGTCCGTCCACCACCGCGGCACCCAGAACCATCACCGCCGCCTCTCCTCTTTCAGTCCCTCCGCCGCCGTCGCATCTACTCTCCACCTCCACCGACTCCCTAACCAATCGATCGGAATCCGCCACCACTGTACACAATACCGTCGCCATCACCGGATCTACTGCAACCGCCGTCCACCTTCTTTTCCCCACCCTCTCCATCTCCGACGGTGCACACAATCGCTCCACCCACCCAGATCTGGTTCTCCGACGAGTAGATATGGTACGAGAAGTTCACGCTCATTCAACTCTCCATAATCGACGATTTCCTCTACCACACTCAACAATATTTGCCTTCTTTTCAGGTATATACATACACATATATCTATATAATCTTGAATTTTTCTGCAATTGTGAAGTTTTTTATTGGGTTCCTTTTCTTTTCTTCGTTTGATGTTTGAAGCTGGAAGGATTGAAGGGATTGCTAGAACTTTGGTTGTTTGTTAATATTCGTCAACATTGTCTTCTTCTTTCGGCGGCGGAGGCGGCAACTTCTCTGAGCGGCGGCGGAAGCTCCGGCGGTGAGAATGGAGGCACGATTGTGGCGGCTTAGCTTACGAATTTTCAGTAGATTATAAATTGAACAGAAAAGGATTCGGATTTTGTTTTTTGGAATTTGTCATAACTTGCTTGGATTCATAAATTGTGGGGAGGTGGTGGTGTCATAGATCTGATTATGGAGGCTGTGATAGTGCCGGATCCTGGGAGGAGAAGTAGACTGGTGGTGGTCGTGTGCCGGCAGATCTCAAAAGAGAAGAAGATTTCTGGGGATTGATTTGGAAGTGGTATAGAGGCCCCCGTCAGTCATGAACATTCAACATTTTTCTTTTTTCTTTTTCTTTTTCTTTTTTCTTTTTTTGGTTCGTCTTGTTTTTTTTCTTGTGATTATTTATTTTTGTGCAATTCTAAAAATTAAAACTTGTAAAAAATAAAAATGTATTATTTTTATATATAAAATAACTTTTATAGATACATTGCATTTGAAATGTATGTTCATGTGTGTTTTTAAAAAAGATTAATTTTATCAGTTTTTATTACATTATTAAAAATATGTTTTAATTTATTTAAAACACAAAAATATATTAAATTATTATTTATATGAAGAAGACAATTAAAGGAAATTAAGGAGTATTATAATAATCAATTTATATGAGTCATGTTACATGTCACTGCCAACGTGTGAAGGTTTAATTCCAACTCAGCAATTTTTGCCATGTCAGCAAATTCCGGCGAGCATTGTCCTATTTTCGCTAGGTTTTTTGAGTTAGTGGACGTTTTCGTCGCCGGAGAATGAAGTGTCCCGAAAATACTAGTGAGGGTCAGTTGGTATCCTAATTTTGTCTTTTTCCCAAAATGGATATATATTCTTCTTGGTCCTCTAATATTCTCCAAACTCTTGGGAGCTCGTCCATTATATTGACGAGTTGGCTAGCTCGCCTCGAGGCTTTTCGTTTGTCTTTAAAACTCATTGGAATCGGCTTACTGCACCAACTCCTTTGGCCTGGCCATAAAAAGTACCATACTATCTCACAAATGGATCTCTGCACAATGTAAGAATGGATAGCATACACTACAAGAAAGCTGTTCAATTCCGACAATGATTTATATTTGATTACTTTATATTTAAATCTAATTACAAAGTATTCTATCAAAATCAAAAAATAATATTTTAGTTCATGTGAGTTTTGTTTGTTCTGAAAACCCTAACGGAGTTTATAAAAGTATATTTAATCCTTGATGGTTTGTACGTGTTATATTGAATGTACGACTAAAATAATATATAGAATAATCCTTCAGATTTACAAATATAAACAAGTTAAATGATCCCAACAAATTATAAATTTAACAAAACAGTCCATAGTCACAAATCTTAAAAAAAATGGAGGATACTCTTGAAATAACATGATAGAACCCCAATGAAAATCAGAGAACACTGATGGTTCTAAAAAATGAGAATTAAATATAATTTTCTGAATTAAATGAATTATTTTATCATTAGATCTAAACACACAATTACTTCCATTCATTAAATTGATCCAATCTATTTAACTCTCCTCATCAAACACTGTCCCTAACAACACGCAGATTCTGATACTTGTCAGACTTCATTAATGATTAACATCATGAACTCGAAATCCAGCACCATCATCAGTCTAAGTAATGCACAAGAAAATTTAATGGTAACTAATATGAGGCATTACAATGAATAATATTAATGTGGTTGTAAATAATTTTTTATATAAGATTATGATACGTTAGAATGTATTTTGTCTTTAATATAATGAGAGGAATGCACATAATCTTGTTTCAAGCTTCATAAGAATTTAATTAGTATTTAGTACACTATTTCAATCACATGAGTTCTTCACCATTTCTTGATTGGAAAAAATTCATATTAATTCCTATGTTTTCAATTCAAATTCAAAATAGTTCTTATATTTTTAATTTACTTTAAATTCATCCATGAATTTATTATTTTACTATAATTTTAGACTAAAATATATAATTAGATTAAAATACCCTTAAACTAAATTTTGTATATTTTTGTATAATTAAAGTTAATCAAATTATTTGTATTTTTCTCAAGCCATAAAAGAAATATGAAAATATAAATTATTTGGTTTAATTTTGAATAACTCCATCAAATTATAAAATTATAAAAAATACTAATATATAAATTAAAGTAATCCACAATTATCAATACATATATCTATCAAATTAAAATAAATGGTTAAAGTTTGATGTATTTAATTCATGCAAAGAAGAATCTAATGTATTAAATAAATTGTGTAATTACAAAAGCACATCAAATTTATAACCAATAAAAAATATCATAAAAATTGAGCAACTGTTAAAATAAAATCCACTAATATGAATAAAATTAACTAATTTATAAATGTTAATATATAATCACATACTTATTAAAAAAAATTTCTAAAAAAAGCGAACCATACTTATTTTAATGAATGGATAAAAAAATATGACTAAGAAATAACTAATGTATGTAATGCTATCCACAAGACCCACAATTTTTGAACTAAATTATTAGGAAGATTTAAGAATTAAACTTCACATATCAAATATGTTTACTTAAAAACTTATAAATAACGAGTGATCAAATAACTTATTTAAATAAAAAAGTGGTCATGCTTTATATTTGAAAATCAGTTTCGCTATTTGCATTTTAATTGACTTTATTTTAATAGTTAATCACTTTTTTAATTTATTTTTATCGATTATGAATGACGTGCTTTTATAATTATACTTAATTTATTTAATACACTAAATTATTTTTTATATTAATTGTAAATATCTCCATTAACAATACATAAAAATAATTGTGGGATTTAATGCAGCTAATAATTATTAGATCAAATAATTTATAGTTTCTTATTTCCTATGATGCACGGATACGGACACGGCGGCACGGATACGACACGACACGGACACGGCCACACGGATTTTTTTAAAATTTTAGGACACGACACGACTCCGACACGGCTATATTTTATATATAAATAATATATTTTATAATATTAATTTATTTTTTTCACAATATTAATCCTTTTATTAGCCCAAAAATTTCTAACAATTATGAATTCAATAAAAAAATCAACAGCCCACTATGACCCATTAATTGAATTATTTTTTTCTTTTCAAGTATGAAGGCTAGGGCTTAGCCCATTCCTTTTTCTCTTTGGTTTCCACTTTTCCCTACTTGGCCGCATAGAGAGAGAGAGAGAGAGAGAGAGAGAGGCGGCTTGAAGCTTGGCCTCTTTGTGAAGGTTGGCACAAACGAGTGTCATGGTGTTTGAGGATTTTTGCCCATTTTCTTATCAAGGTGAGAAGATAGTGGTCTTTGATTTTTTCCCCTTTCTTCTCAAGATGATGGTCGTGGGGATTTCTTTGCTGAGATTTAAGACATTTTTTTCTCTTTTCTTTTCCCCATTTTCTTCCCAGCGTATCTTCTTCCATTTCTTTCTTTGAGAATTCTTTTCCTTTTCTTCACGATGTCTTCTTCCATTTCTTTCTTTGAGAATTCTTTTCCTTTTCTTCTCGATGTCATGAAACATAAGGATGTTTCTCATTTTTTGGCCCAGCCGTGCCCTCTTCCCCATCCGTGTCGGACACTCTGCTATGGAATGTCCGACACCGTGTCTTTTCTTTTTTTTTTCTTTTTTTTTTAATTTAGGACACGGATCCGGCGTGTCCGACACGTGTCGGAGCCGTGTCCAACGCGTGTCCGTGTCGGACACTGCACGGCCCAATTTTGTGCCGTGTCCGTGCTTTACAGTACACAAGGTGTTACCCTAGCTGGTAGAATTCATGCTTATTGGGAACTCAGTTCCTGAGGCTCAATGTCCGTGATGGTCTTCCCCTCACATAAATTTATTATGTTTGGTTTTTGATTCCTCCTCACCATTTCTGACACCATCAGCATATTCTCTTCCACAATATATTTGTATTTTTTCTTTGTCACAAAATCTGCAGCCAACATGCTATTATCTTTTTTTTTTCCTTGTTCAGACAAATGCAATTATCATCAAGTGAGCATTATTGTGCAATCTCTTCCATTCACGTTGTTCTATATAATGTGCCCTTTTCGGAACAGGAACTATATTCATCTTGATCATTTTCCACCATCGTGTTTCTTTACTTTATGAAATCAAAAGAACTTAATCAAACATAATAAATGTATTAAACTCAATTAAAACTAAAAATAACTGCAAAATTATACCTTGTCAAAATTGAGGATCATAATCATTTTTAGGGTTGTAAATAAGGGTTTTATTTTGTGTGTTTCATCAACTGAGCAACAACTGTCAAAATCCTCATCATGAGGTATAATTCCACCGTTTTCATCACTCTCAACATACTCATGTTCTTTTTCTTTTTTGTTTTTTTTTTTTGAAGGGGACATACTCATGTTCAATCTTTGACAAAGTACCACATTTTCTATCCAAAAATAAAAATAAATAAAAATTAAAAACAACATAGAATAGAAACAAAAAAGAAACAGAAAAAGAAAAAAGCAGAGATCAACAAAATCCACAACACAATAAATATATTTCTATGCTCTGCTCCTTCCCATACAAAATACTAAAAAACGAGAATCAAAAGTACGAACTCCAACAAATAAATAATAAAATAACAAACATTATTTCGGGTCTAGCTAGGTTTTTTTTCCACACATCTAGTTATGCTTCATCCACAACATTCTTCGATTTCTAAACCGGCATTTTGCATGAACAACTAGTAAGACGTGGATTGAGGAGAAAACGTGAAGAAGGATACTTAGGCAAGGGTTTTTCTTGAAAGAGGGACCGAAGAATGGAAGTATATATATTTGGTTTTTGTCATCAACTACTCTGAGAGAAAATGAGTTTTGTTTCTTTTGTTATTAAAGAGAAAAAGTTCTGTTCGGGAGTGTTTTTGGTGAAAAAAAATTTAATAAAAGAATATCACTTAAGATCTACATCACATTAATGTAGTCACGTTCAGCAAAATTAATTTAAAATAATGTTTCTCCAATTTTTAGGATAAACAATTAATGGTTAGGACTCAATTAGTTTAAAATTATTTCTTATTTGACTATATGCATAAACATTTGTATGAGATTAAATATGGTATCGAGTCAGTCTTGATGTGGGCCAAAACCGCCATGCCACGTGCACGATACGTGACCCTCTTGATGAGCCCCACGTGGCAGAACATGCCACATAAGAGTGAGGTAAAACTAGCTTAGGGAACCCGCAAATGTGCCTAGTCGACTAATTCGACGGGAAGCTATAATCGAATGGATATCGACTTTGTGTAAGTCACACTTATTGTGCGTGCGAGTAGCGAGATCAGTCGAATGATGTTCGACTGGGTCTTAGCCGGTCGAATCTTACTCAAATAAGCAGCGGTCCCTACTGCGAGCCGCCCCAGGCATTAAATGCCCTGAGACGGACCGTACAAAGGTATGGTGTAGCATTTAATGCTCCTGACATCAGTACGGACAGGTCCATACCACACCACTTCAGGTATAAATACCCTCACATTCATGTCATTTATTACACACATTTAATACGCTTAAGTCTAATTAATCGACGTACCTGTACTCGAATTCTAACTTGAGCGTCGGAGTGCTGACATAGGGTAAAACCCTACCTGTCCCTATTCGGCCTTCTAGTTCACTTTCTGTTCCATCTTTCAGGTCAACCTATTCGAGTTCCCACTAAACAATAAATTTCGAGTGATCCAGTCGACGGGCGTTCGACCACGGAATTTTGACGCGATCAAGTCTAAAGATCAAAATTGTAATTTTTCCAACTAAATAAAGAAATAAAAGTTGTACATTCACAATAATTGCTCAGTATCCGACCTAAACTCATATTTTATAAAAATGACATGTTCACATGAAAGGTTAAAGTAGACATTCCTTCATGCGTAAAACACATTAATAAATGTATAATCTAATTTTTGATGCGAAAAATTTAAATTTATCTGTTAATAGATTATTAATTATTGATAAACCAATTTGTAAAGGATTTGGACCTATGATCGTGTTGTCACGTAGAAAAATTAATAAAAAAAATATTATTTATTTTTATCGTGTTTGTATTGTCAATTCGTTGTTGTCCAAGGAATCCAAATTCATTGCAACTCCAATTCCTTTCTGAATCAGAAAACAAATTGTTAATATTCACATATACTGATATACATATAAATTATGTTAATATTCACATATACTGATATACATATAAATTATGTTAATATACGCTCTGTCTCCCCACAGCTAAAAGGCAAAGTAAGGAATCTTTATCTACCTAAATCACTCTCGTTCCGATTCAGCCCTGAATACATAACAAAAGAGTGAAATAAAAAAACACCCGATGTGGGACAGGCATTGGTGGTGCTGTTTCGTCCCCCAAAACCTCCCGAAACAACCCCACCACCACCATCACCACAATCAAACCTTGCTACCGCTAACACGTCCCCCCCAAAACGACGCCGTATGCTCCAGCTGCCTCTCTTTGTCCGCCGCCGCCGGGATGCTCACATCTTGGCTCAGCCGCCGCCGGATACGCTACTTGTTCCTCATCCTTTGCAGCCCTTTTCTCATCCCTCTCTTGTTCGCCACTTTCCCGATCATCTGCGCCTTGGA
>JBBMKE010430815.1:0-10375 GCA_037834125.1 Lippia alba | reverse complement strand
TAGCCTAAGATAATAATTAAACGTATATTATTCAAAGATTGTCTGCGATATTAGGAAAGTCCCAAAACGGATTATAAATCGGCTTTCTAGGGCACTTTTCCAACAAATGCCCATCTACTGACGCTACCATTCGGAGATTCGAAGTTGGACTCGGGTGGCTAGCCGACGACCTCTATTAGTTGAGGGATACCCCGACTCTGGTGTTTGGAGTTATTTTATGATTTTGATTTTTGGCGAGAAGGGAAATGATTGTTCATAGCTCGTTCATATGCATGTATATGCTATATAAACTGTTCTTTGTCTGTTCATGATTTTGTTATTATTTTAATGTTCCGTATTCTTCCGCCTACCTCACTAAGTCAATTTGACTTACTCCTCTTTTTGACCCCGTATTTCAGATCTTGTTGAGCGTGGCCATGAGAGATGTGAGCGGTACTTAGATTAGAGATGCTCGAGTTGTCTTGCCTGCCGTTTTGTGGATGTACAGCACCCCGCCGCGAGGAATGTATATATTCGTGTGGTTTGTAAGCTTATGCTCCACCTAAGGGCGTAAGTGTTTACTGTCTTTTTATCGTTGTCACTCGGGGATGCTATATAAGTTCGGTCGTCTTATTTCAGTTTGAATTCTCACTTTTGGACCCTACCCTTGTTTACGTTATGCTATCATTTCCGCTATTCTTATTTTTATTTTTTGGTACCCACGTTGAATCGATACTCTAGGTTACCATAGTTCTGTTTTACGCTTATGCGGCTGAATCAGGGCAAGCACTTAGCGAACTCTGACTAGGCCGTGCAGGCGGCACTCTGCGAGACCCTTTGGGTCCGGGGATCTCGTTCGGGCATCGCAGTAGTGGTATCAGAGCTCTAGGTTGGGGAACCTGGAGTTTAGGAGTTTGAATTCTTAACAGATAGTCAAGGATTCGAGTCTAGAGTGTTTTAGGATATTTGTCTTTTTGGCTTGTGTACTTTTTGTTATGTTTGCTTTTGTTTATTTAAGCTGGCAGGCTAGTATTTTATCTTTTACATATATTTTGTACCATTGTGGCCTTATCACTTGTATAGTTGTACATATGTGAAAGTGTCTACTTGTGTGACTAGAATATGATGTTGGGGTAACCCAGGGGAGGTATCCTATGACCTGTTGTATAACTCCATCTTTTGATATATTATGTGTATACGTGCTTAATTGTCTAATTGTATTTATATCATCTGATAAACTATCACATGCATAATAGATTGGCTTCTAGAAGGACACGTCAACACCCTGACGCCCCAATAGACAACGGTAATAAAGATGGGTCAGCTGATTGCAAACAGACCTGGGAGACCAAATATCCAGGCCCGAGCATATGCCCAAGGAGGTGAAAAACATCCTGATCCCAATGCCATCGTGGAAGGTATATTTTGCATCCATGGCATACATATTAAATGGAACACCCCGGATTTTCATCTGTACAGGTATAGCTTATGTGCTTTTATTTGTGTATTTCAAATTTTACCTATTTGCGTATTTCATTATTTTTTTTATTATACTAACCCCTTTTTGAGTTTGTACATATATACTTGAATTTGAATTTGAATATTTGAATCTATATGCGCATGACTTATATGTATGTTGCCGAAACCACGTGAGTTTATTTCTGAATTTGGTGAAATTTGAGTATGTGCTACTTTTATGTGTTATGATCATATGTGTGCTTGGAATGTGTTTTGCGTTTGAACCCTCGGAACCAACCCAAAACCTAAACATGTCATATAACCCACCTAAATGACCCTACCCACTTTAAAGGTCCATATCTCTCTCTATACACATCCAATTGGAGCAAGACTTGAACCCACATTTCCTTTACACATAACCCTATCAGCTTTGACTTATTTCATTTCAATTTGAACTCTCAAACTCTTCCCCAAGAGCTGCCCAAAACGTGACCAAGAAAGAAAAGGAAGAACTTCACTATTCATCATCTCTCCCAAGTGATCACTACCTTCATCTCTTGTTTTCTTGTGCTTGTGAATATGGAATCTTTCATGGCATCTCTCCTTCTTTCTTTTAAGCTATCATATGCATGCTATACATGAGGTTTGCTATGGTTTTGAATATATGAGCATATATGAGGGTTTGAACCCATTTTTGGTGATCATGCATTTCCTTTAGTTACCTTTGAGTTTTATATGTGTAAATTGATCCCTTGGACTTCATTTATGATTGTATGGAACCCTATTACTTGATAGTTGATGGAATCATGACTTGCCATTAATGCCTCTTGAATGAAAATTTGGTGAATTGATCATATATGCCATCTTTTATCTTAATTCATGTTGGAACTTGATTCTTTGCATGTATAAATGTTTCTTGTGTTGTTATTATTGCATGTAATGTGTTTATCGAGACAAGATAGGTATTGTTGTGAATTTGGGATTGAACCCTGTTTTTCCCGAAAGTTTTTGCCCAAAAAATCCAGGCCAAACGGGCGTTTCGCCTCTCTATTGATTTTGTAAACGCCCGTTTGGAATGGCGCCATTTTCAAATTGTCTCTCGCAAATGCCCGCTTGAGTTTTCTGAATAAATATGAAACGGGAGTTTGAAAAGGGAAATATGTTACATAAGGTTTTTGAACGCCCGTTTGGTATTTGTTCTGGGTTTGCAAACGGGCGTTTGGGGACCCAAAATTTGTTACAGACGCATCTTGAACGCCCGTTTGGGTTTTCTTTGAAAATATGAAACGTGCGTTTGGGAAGCCATTTCTGGGAATAGAGGCATGTCAAACGGGTGTTTGATCTTTGTTCTGAAAATCCAAATGCCCGTGTGAGATGCTACTGTCCGTTTTATGATTTTTTTAACTTTTACGATTCAATTCCTTTGACCCCTAAATGCTTTGATATGTCCTTTTTATATGCTTTTATGCATTTCTTTAGCTTGCTTTGATACGTATGACTTTTGTATGCATAATATGCGTTTATGGGCATGATTATGTGTAAAAGTGGGGATTATTGTGACACGATTGAACATGATATGAATTGAACGAGAATGAATGATTGTGAATGAATAAAATGATACGTGATTGCATTTTTATGGCTTTACTTGACCGCATAACATCTCATGTCATATGCACGACATTGCCGTACGTCATATTTGGTCCTCATGTGTTCACTTCACTTTCTTTGCATAGATACCGGTCCTGTTGGAGACGAGGGCGAGTTCTGAGCTCCTTGTTGTCCTTCTTTCTTTTGTGTGTAGGTGGGTTTCTCTTCTATTAGGTAAAATGACCCAATATATCCCTTATGTGCAAGTTTTAACCCAAAACCTATATATATATATATGTATTGAGTCGTTTGGTGTCAATGATTTCAAGTGTAACCCCTTTTTCTTATTTGAATCCTACCAAAATGTTTTGGTGAGAGCATGAATGTACACGGGGCCCAGGGACTTAGTGTGTGAGGCTATCCGGTAAGGCAAGGGCTGAAGATGGCTCTCTCACACTAGTTCCAACCAATGAACGGCGAAACGGACTTTGTCAGGAGGTTTGGAAAAGAAATGCTAGCCGGGCTTTTGGGGATTCATGTACCCCACTAGCCACTTTGATTGGATGGCCGGGTCTTGCAAACCCGTCCATCACCCAGAGAAGGAGGAACGTGCAGGAAGGCCGGTACATGGATTGCCCAAACATATATTGAACTTGTATGATTGTGCACGAAAGATTGATCGCATGAACACGCATGAATGAAAGTTTAATGAATACACATGAGGAGATGGATGGAATTGGTACACGCCCACTCGCCGGGCCATGATTGACCTAATGTTAATTGAAAAGGATCGTTATGACCTCATTGATGATTTCTTTTCTTGCTCACTTGGAAAAGTGTTATAAAACTTCAAATGAGATCATAACTTGCATGAATGTGTTTAAATTCCGCAATATTATATATTATGCCCTGTTTTTATACCCACCAATCCCCTTTGGATTGAACCCAGTTTTGTTTCAGTTTTCTGGTTGCAGGTGTGCATTCGTGCTAGGCGGGGATATAATTCTAGGAGTCTTGCATACGTGTCTAGCATGTGGTTTTGTTTATCACACACTCATACTTTCTTCTTGGATATGTATTTAATGTTCGAACGCATTTACTTTCTTGAGGCTGCGAAGGCCGTGCTTATGTGAATACTATGAATTTTGGAGCTTGTAGCCCATGTAAATGTTATATGTTATGCTTCCGAGTTTTATTACTTTACTCTGATTCTTATTAGTTTAATGCAGTTTAAGGGTTAGCCCGCCTAGCATAGTGTGTGTGTGTGTGTCCCCGTTTGCCGTGATCGGATTCATGTATGGATTATCCATTTTATATACGGATCGGGTCTCGGTGCGGGGGATGTGATGCCTAGCATTCGGGTGTTACATCATTTGTTGGTATCAGAGCCTAGGGTTGCAAAACCCGACTCTAGTATCATGTGGGTCAGTCTAGGTCTCACAGCTTAGGAATTAAATGACAATGTGTTGTACTTTGTTTCCCTTTTATGCTTGTGTGATTAAGATTGATTGAATTGCCTACATTCTCATGCATAGACTGAAACACATGCATTTTCAGTGTTTCTTGAACAGAATGCCTCCATGAAGACATAGAGAGAGGTCTCCTGAGTGTCGACGCCGTCGTGATCGCACTCCTACCCCATCAACTCCACCTCAAATGAATATAGAGCACTTTATGGAAGCAGTATACAACTATGTCGAGCAGAGGAGAGCTCAGGCGGCTCCACCACCACCACCACCGCCTCAGTAACCTGTTGAGCAACCCCCTCCTCCTAATAACCATAGAGACCCTCATGGGATATTCTTGAGCTACAACCCTCCGAGGTTTTCTGGGTCTATTGATGATGCCATTTCTGAGGGTTGGTTGACTAGAATCGAGAGGATTTTCAGCGTCAGGCAGTTTACGGATCCAGAGAAAGTTCAATTTGCCGTTTTTCAACTTGATGGAGAGGCTTATGATTGGTGGGAGAGAACATGGGAAAAGCTAGATGTTGATGGAGAGCAAGCAACTTGGGAAGTATTTACAAGGGAATTCAGGGAGAATTTTGTACCAGGAGTTGTGAGGGACAGGAAAGAGTAGGAGTTTATGGATTTAAAATAAGGAACTCGCACGGTCTCTCAATACCTCGCTATCTTCAACTGGTTAGGGATGCTACTCATATCACACGGGACGAGAAGAAAAAGGTGAGGAAATTCATTAAAGGGTTGAGGCAGGACCTCAGGCACGAGCAGGCCGGACACAACTACGTATCCTTCGCCGATACGGTTCAGAGAGCATTGGAGCAGGAAGAGGAGTTTAAGAAGAAAGATCCAATTGCTTCGAGGGTTTACACGGGACAAGGATCCAGAGTTAGCACGGGAAAGAGGCCCATGGTACAAGGCGCTCCACCGGCTAGGGGTCCTTTCAAGAAGCCAAGAGGACCTACTCCGCAAGCACCGATGGCACCTCCAACCACTCAAGCTCCAAGTGCGGCCCGATTAGCCCAATCTCCATGCACCCATTGCGGCGGGCCAACACACAATTACCACAATTGCCCCATGATATTGGGGCTATGCTTTATTTGCAGGAAACCAGACCACCGAGCCAATGTATGTCTCGATAAAACACCGGGATTTCAAAGGGGAGCACCGAGGCCCTTAGTACAAGCTTGTGCGTATGCCCTCAAGGGGGAAGAACGGGATGCAGAGGTGGATCCCACGGCTGTGGTTGAAGGTACAATTTGCATACATAACACGAACATTCATACGTTTTTTGATCTGGGTGCCACACATTCTTTCATTTCTTGGGATTTAGTTGATTCTCTGTGCTTGCCTGTTCTTTCTGTGAATACTTACTTTGTTGTGAGTTTTACGTTGGGTAGTAGTTTGGAAACTGACAGGGTGGTTTAGAGTTGCTCCATGAGTTTGGAAGGGAAAGAATATTGGGGATGGATTGGTTGTATAAGAATCAGGCCTTAGTTGATTGCTTTGCTAAGAAGGTTATTTTGGGTGAATGATCGATTTGGGGTGTTGGTTCGAAAACAGTTCCTCTCTTGTCTTTCACTGAGGCTTTTCAGTTTTTTAAGGAAAGGTGCTACAAGATTTCTTGCTTATGTTCTCAATAAGCCGAAAGATCCAATCAAATTTGAGGACACCGCAGTTATAAGGGATTACTCGGATGTATTTTCAGAAAGTTTGAATATTTTACCACCGGACTGAGAGATTGAGTTCATGATAGACTTATATCCGGGATCAGAACCGTATTCCAAGACACCTTACAGAATGGCACTCGCAGAGTTAAAAGAGTTAAAAGTTCAACTTGAGGATCTATTGAAAGTTGGGTATATTAGACTGAGTTCCTCACCTTGGGGCACTCCGGTTCTTTTTGTTAAGAAGAAGGATGGATTGCTCAGAATGTGTATAGATTACCAGGAGTTGAACAAGATGACTATCAAGAATAAGTACCCACTACCCCACATTGAGGATTTGTTCGATATTTTACAGGGATCGGGGGGGCTGTATTCGAAGCTAGACTTGAGACAGGGGTACTATCAACTCAAAATCTGGGAAGAGGATATTCCAAAGAGAGGATTTAATACCCGGTATGGGCACTACGAGTTTATGGTTATGCCTTTTGGGTTAACTAATGCCTCGGCGGCTTTTATGGATATGATGCATCGAATTTCCCAGCCTCACCTAGACAGATTCGTGGTTATCTTCATTGATGACATTCTTGTGTTTTCTAGGACTCCGGAAGACATGCTCGGCATCTTAGGTTAGTATTGGATACTTTAAGGGAGCATCAATTATTTGTAAAGTTTAGTGAATGCGAGTTTTGGTTGGCTCGGGTGACGTTCTTAGGCCATATTATTTCTAGAAAGGGAATTGAGGTTGATCCTTCTAAGATCGAGACAGTATTATAGTGGAAGAGTCCGAAAAGTACATCAGAAGTAAGGAGTTTCTTGGGGTTGGCCAGTTATTACCGAAGGTTTGTTAAGGATTTCTCGAAAATTGCCGCCCCCTTAACTGAGTTGATAAAGAAGGATGTCAAACTTGATTAGGATGAAAGGTGTGAAGCTAGTTTTCAGTTATTAAAGGAAAAATTAATGACTGCACCGGTATTGGTATTTCCAGAAGGAACCGAGGGGTATACAGTTTACACGGACGCCTCGAAGGAAGGTTTGGGATGTGTTCTGATGCAACATGGGAAGGTGATCGCCTATGCTTCGAGAAAGTTAAAAGATCATGAACAGAACTACCCCACACACGATCTCGAACTTGCTGCAGTGGTCTTTGCATTAGAGAAATGGAGACACTATCTTCATGGAGTCACGTTTGAGATTTTTACCGACCAAAAGAGCCTCCAATATCTGTTCTCTCAAAAGGAGCTAAATAAGAGGCAAAGGCGTTGGCTAGAATTTCTTGAAGATTATGATTGTACTATTAAATATCATCCCAATAAAGCTAATGTGGTCACGGATGCGCTAAATAGGAAGGCTAGCATGTCGGGTATCAAAGTGGAGAGAGAAGTTGAAGGCGAGTTAGAGCTAATTAAGATTAAAGCTCATGTCTTTAATATCTCCATTCAACCGGTTCTCAAGGAGAGATTGTTTGAGGCGCAGAGATCCGATCCTCAGGTTCAGAAATTGGTAGAGAAGGCTAGAACGGATCCGTAAGGTCTATTTGGATTTGATGATACCGGGCTTCTAAGGTTTAAGACTAGAGTGGCTGTGCCGGATGAATTGAAACGGCTTATTCTTGAAGAAGCTCACCGATCTACATATTCAATACATCCTAGAGGGAATAAGATGTACAAGGATCTAAAACAGTATTATTGGTGGAACGGGTTGAAACAAGATGTGATTAACTTCGTGAAGCATTGCTTGAATTGTCAGATTGTGAAAGCCGAGCTCCAAAAGCCATCAGGGCTACTTCAACCATTACCTATTCCGGAATCGAAGTGGGAACAGATTGCTACGGATTTTATTTCGGGCTTACCAAGAGTGAAAGGTGGTTATGATGGAATTTGAGTTATAGTGGATCGTCTCACCAAGTCTGTAATGCCTGGCGCGTGACGTCACATCCCCTACACAAAGACCCATACCCGGTCATGCAATGAAGGTCCAAGCCCGAATCCAAAGTCAAGGCGAACGGGGACACAACACACACACTCTAGGCTAGGCAGGACTAACCCTTAAAACCACATAACCACATGCATCAGAGCACACCCAAAACGCGGAAGCATAAACATGCATCATATAAACAAATTGAGCCACGAGCTCTACAACGATTCCATACAATAAAGCACGACCTTCACAACCTCAAGTACAGTAATTAAAATGCGCCAAGGAAGAAATACATAACTGAATATGAGTATGTACAACAAGTGATAGACCTAAACAAGACAACAAAAGACACGAACTCCCGCCTACCACTCCAAAAAGGAAACCGCACAACACAACTGAAACAAATTCGGGTTCAGTCTATAGGAGACTGGTGGATATAAAATGGGGGCATAAATATATAATACGATGGATTTTGAATCACGTACATGCAAGTTATAATCCCAAAAGAGGTTTAGAATTGATTTCCCAAGTGGGTAAAAGAAATAAAATTAACTAAAGGGATTATAACAATCAATTCAATTCATAAACTTTTCTTAGGTCTTTATAAGCCCGGCGAGGGGGCATGCATAATTTTCCTTCCGCCACCTCTGTAATCCATTAACAATCATTCAATTCTTTCATTCATACATTCATTATTTCATTCATGCATTCATTCAATCTTTCGTGCACATTCATACAAATTCCATAATTTCGTTTGGGCAATCTGTGTACCGGCCTTCCTGCACGGTTCCTCCTTCACTGGGTGATGGTCGGGTGATCGTCCCGAATCATCCATGCATTGACCTAGAGGGGTACATGAATCCCCAAAAGGCACTCAGTGGCTATCCCTCACTATCTCCAACGAGATCTAGTTGCACCGTTCATTGGTGGGACTTCGGCTCTTGCCTCCCCAGTTAGCTATTCACACTAAGCCCCTGGGCCCCGTTCTGTGCAATCATTCATTCTCGCCAAAATAAGGTAGGGTTCTAATAAACAAGGCTTTACGTTTGCAATCATTTACTCGATAGAAAATGACTCTAATTACTAATACATATAACTTTGACTCAAATCATTTCACATAAGGGTTCTATTAGGTCGTTTAGCTAATAGTAGAGAAACCCACCTTTGAAATATAAAACAAAAGAAGCAAGCTTCCAAAATGGTCTTGTCTCCACTGGACCCGAATCTGTGCAAGAAAAGTGTGTGAGACTCAATATGACCACAAATGACGCTCGGCAATGTAATGGATATGACATGAGATGCATAAGAGATAATATCATGTCATGAGAATGCTCATGTGCACAATAAATGCCCCTAAAGGCTCACATTCCATCATATCATTCATAATTCATGCGTTCTATCACATTCGATTTCATTCGTATTCATAAGTTTCATGCTTCAATTCATATCAATGCATAATTCAATAACAATGATCACAAAACATAATTCAATTAGTTCACAAGCCACAAGAGTCATAAGACATAGCATATTGAGCAATTAAGGTTCACGAATCATTAAGCCAAGCATTCATGTGCAATTAGGAACAATGTCGGCATGTGAACTCATACCAAGCATAAGCCACGTCAAACAAATCCATAAATTTCATAAAATGAACATAATACATCATATAGCATGTTAGGATCATAATCGGGGTGGGAAATTACAAGAAAAGCGAAAGAAGTACAAAAAGAAGCTCCGAACACGTTCTTCGCCAAATCTCCAGTTTTTCCATGATGCGCAGGCTGCTGTAAAATGAGTATATCTGGAGATTTAGAAGTCTAAATTGGGTTTTGCTTGGGATATGGAAATAGACACATAGATATTTCCAGAAAGGTGTGGCACGAGTTGTGGTTCAAAACGAGGTGCGAATGACGTAGGAGCGAAATTAGATGAGTGTAGTTTTTCGGCGGAGTTTCCACGTAAAAAATAATTAGGTATATCTCCCAATCTAGAAAATATATTGAGGTGAAATCAAGGGGAGATGAAATTAGACTCAAAGAAGTTTCTATGGTTAAAATTTCAGGTCGATTGGAGCACAAACGAAGGCTGCACGGCCGCGCGAATATTGGCTTGAAAACCTACGTGGGCGCGCGGGAATTAAATTCTGCAAATCTCGAACTTTCCGCGCGGCCTCGCGGGTTTGTAGGGCAAAATGCGCACGGCCGCGCGGTTTCTCCTGCTCCAAAAACATGCAGGAAAAAGGGCTGCAACACCATGATTCTTCCCCCAACTCATAACTAAAGTATCAAGGCATGTTTAGGCAACAAA
>JBBMKE010430804.1:0-10375 GCA_037834125.1 Lippia alba | reverse complement strand
ATAATACAATTCTTGAGGTAAGGGTTTATTTGTTAACTGAGACAAATCTTATGGGGTTTTTGGTTAATGGAAGAAACCCCCACATAATTATAGGAAGATGATAAATATATGAGCAAAGTATTTGGAAAGCACATTGTAGCTGGTTTGCTAATAACTCTAGCCAGAATCAAGCGCGCAGTAGCTTTATTTATGTGTAGATGCTTACCATTAAGTTAGGGTGGTACATTGGAGAGTCAAGGTCATGAGCGGTCCAAGTATTCAAACGAGAATGGAACCCTTCACAGATTTTTTTCATATGTATATATATATATGTGTGTGTGTGTTTGTGTGTGTGTGATGTATACTACTATGCAATGGTAAATTTGAGAATCGAGTCTGTAACAAATCCGATTACCTTGCTAAAGTGTGTGGGAGAATTGAGCCCGTGATAAATCTGTTCATACATGCAATTGCTTATTACTAAGTTAGAATTTGTTGAAAACTTGAGTCTTAAACACGATAATCTTGTAGCAAAAGGATGGGTTTTCAACCCTAAGGACCCCCAACCCCTACACCTCGGCCTAATGAAGCAGCTATTCGTGCAAGTACTCAGCGACCAGTTAAAGGAGATGTGCCTTCCACAAATCTACAAGGAGCTCACTCTCAAAACTCAAGAATGATTCTCCTATGCTGCATGCCGTGAAATTCGAACCTTACATTTTGTAGTGAATTTATCCATCTAAAACCAACTGAGCTACATCCTATGAACTTAAACATGACAATCTACCCATATTTGTAGATGCTTATTAAGCTTGGTAGCAGTATAATTGATGCTGCAAATTGCAATTACCTCTTTTGTTTGCCTTATTTTTAATTGTAAATTCCACTGTACCCAATAAAAACTATCATTAGTATCCTATAAAAAAAATATCGATTATGATATTCAATTACAATTACTCACTAAAATATCGCATAAAAACTCCAAACATTGCATTCTTTAATATATCTCAATGAAAAGAGATGAGTAGATGATAAAGCTGACTCTGAAAGCAGAAGACTCTGAAAGCAGAAGCTATAAGCTTATTAGTATACTATATTCATACAAGGTCAATTCCAACACTTATAGATTCATATCATGCCATATTAAAGTACCATTTATAATAGCTTTCAAGTGCAGTGATTTATGATTATTTGTTATTATATAGGTTGACTTTTGAGCCATAAGTAGCTCTCCACTAAATGCATAATGTATAGTTTATTTTTGACTTTTGGGGGGATGAAGATGGTTGATAGACATGATCCCATAGAACTATAGAAGTAGTCAACATGACCCTTGCTATATTAATCTCACTCAATTAGTATTGTATCTATTGATTAGTATTAAGTCAATGTATTTGGGGTGGTAGTGTATAGGTTTTAAGATTATTATATACTTATTTCGCCCATTTTAGTCACTTACGGATGTTCGTGTTTGTTCAGGTTTTAGGGTTGGAGGGTATTGTTTGATTTCCTCTTTAAGGAGCTTCATCGAAAATTGAACCGTACAACCTGATTTCTCGTGTTAGTTATATGCTCTCTATTCAGCCTCTTTCCCCTTTAGCACTCTATTGTTTCTCCCTCCATTTTGTTTCGCCGTTATCTCTATTTTTCCATCTTATTTATAAGGAGCTCCCACCTTTCACTCCTCTAAATTTATCCTAAATTCGTTCACATCTCTCTGCATTTGTTACTTTAGGGATAGTTTACCGCCCTAAGGGCGCACAAATATCCCGAGGTGTCCCCGACATATATCAACTAACATTTACGGAATAAAAGTTGTCTATGATTGAAAAATAGAATAATTTTATAATAAAATCCGATTATATATATATATATATTCGTGACAATGTAGATAGGATTATTGGAGAACTCTACCATTATCAAGTTGTTTTTGCAGGAGTGTCGCTAATCGTCAATTGTGATAATCAAAACATTAATTAATTCATGTTACTGTATAGTCATATTATGATTAAGTTACCAAAACTTAACAACAATATGATACAGTTACGGTGATGGGCGATAAGGAGTGGCAGTCCGGTGAGGAAGGCAAGGCAGCGGGCGGTGATGCTGTTGATGGGGATGCTGCGGGAGTGAGGCGTGGAAGCCGTAACAGGCGTGCGCCGGTTTGGTCCAAGGAATACGACATGAAGACTTAAGGAAGTTGGAGTTGGGCTTTCCTTTTGAGTTTAGGATTCTTAGTTAATTTAATTATTGCTGTTAGTAGTTTCATACTTTTGGTTTATTGCTCTGGTGACCCTACTTTTGGGGGTTCGTATTTTAGTTGTGTTGGAACGCTAATTTTCATTAAGCAGAAATTACAAGTTTTCCTATGAACCCTAATTTCTCTCGTCTCTCTTAGCCCTAAATCTTCTCCCTAAATCAACGGGTCTTGCCGGTGAGATTCACGAGCTCGGAACTGCTCTAACGTTCCCTTGTCGTAATTCGTATCACAATATGAAGGGATACATGAAGTAACACCATCATTGAAAATCAAGAAAGTGTTCCCAACGTTTCTATTCCCACTAAAGGACAATATCCAAAACATTAATTTAATTATATATACACAACAATTTCATTATTTTTGGCCACTAACAATATTTTTAAATTTTGGAGATAATTTATGTGGGGTGTGGTGCAGCCCAAAAGGACTAAAACGCCCCTCATTCATTGGAAGAAATTATCTAAATTTAGGTGGTGTACAATATTAAATTAAAGTCTAGCATATATAAAAGTTGACATTACAAAAGTCAACCCAAATGTGTGGTTTGGGATTAGTTGGCTATAAAGCAAATGCATATCAACCAATAGAATCCGATACATATCAGCCTCACTCAACCACCAGTGCTCAAGTCAAAAATATTTAATTTAAAAATAAAAATAAAACAAAACTATAGTGTTGTTTGACTCATGATAAGATTATTGTGGGACGCAAATTAATAAAAACTTTTAAAGTCAATTACATATATGGAGCTTGAATAAACTTTTCATAGGCATATATATTGCTCAAATCTACGTTGCACGCATACAATTACGGTGACACGAACACGACAAGATACAAATACGGTGATATGACTTATTTCTAAAAAAACTTCCACATATGAAATGTCAGACATATGTTTAGTACGAATATCCGACATGATAAAATAATATTTTTAAAATATTGATATATTAGAAACTTTGATAAAAACTTGGTTATACTTAATGATTAAAGAAAATTACAAGTCTAAAATGTCTCGACAGACTTTGTACAAATACAGAACATTGACATGAATTATTCTCTTAAAATGATGTCTGATATAATATGATATACGATATAATAATATTTTTAAAAGTATTCATATGTTACAATTCACGTCACACCAGATATAATATATATGTATACGAAAAATATTATACATGTAAAATTAATCATAATATATAATTTCATTTTACTTAAAAAAGAAAAAAGTAAGTAGATCGATCTACATGGAGAATGCCAAAATGCATGTGAATTTATGGGACAAAATTATGGGCGACCCAAAACTTCACATGGGTAGCTACTCGATTCCATCACTACGAAACATTTTTTTTATTTTTTATTTTCCTTGTTTTGGAATAGTTCATGAATCTTAACTCTTATTTCAAAAATATTACCACGTGCTCCTCCACTTTCTTTTATTTTTTTTCCTTGTTTTTTTAACAAGAGAAATGATTTTTTTTCTTTTGTAATTCATAAAATTAATTAAAGAACCTTTTAAGTTTATTATTATTGTTATTTAATGAGTGGTGGAGATTACAGTTTCAATTTGAATTAACACTTTATTCCAACAAATAAATATACTGCAATATTCAAATTAGGTTTCATATATAACAATAGCTATTATTTTATTAGCAACACATACCTAAAATCTAAAATTAATTCAAATTAAGAATAAATGAAGAAAAACTATACAATATTTAAAGTTAATTATGAGTATAAAGCAACAAAATTGTGAGTAATGTTTGTTAGCCCCACCTCGTTTGTCTCCATACTCTATGTAGTTACAAAAACATCGAATCTAGGCTACCTGGTTGGGTGTTTTAATTATATATTAGCTGCAATGCATCAATAGATATGTAACTACAAATACGATACAATAGATATACAATTGCATAAGTTTTTTTTCCCCAAATTTATCATATTAGAGATAGTCAATATACATTTATAAGATAATATAATATTTTTAAAATATTCGTGTATTATAGTTAGTGAGTTAATGAGGGGATTAGAAAAGACAAAACAAATATTAGATGGATAAGACTGATAAATAGGGGAAGTGGAACCCTATGTAGGCCAAACACGGTAGTTCCTAAAAGTTAAAATTCATGATAAATTGGGGAAATATTTAGACTACTTTTTTATGCTTTAATACAAAATCTCAAGGAAAATGTCCATATATTTGACATATTTACTAATTATTGAAAATAATAAAATTCTTGAAATTTCCTTTTGATAAATTTAATCTTTTCTCAAATTTTGTAAACACTCCTTTTATTTTTCAAATAGTGCAAATTTCAAACAAATTATAAAAGAACATTATTCATGTGTGGATAAATTATTATTACTAAGTAATTAAAGGCGCACCTATTTGTGTTGGAATGAAAAAATCTTGTAATTAAATTATATATTTGTAATTTATTGCCAATTTTATTAAATCCATGCTTTATAAAGGTTTATTCGAAATAAAATGATATGATTGGAACATAATTTAAAAAAAAAGTAAAATAATTCTTGACGTACATATTTGTATGATACACTGCATTGAAATATTTTTATGTGATAAATTTGAATTTTAATTTGAATTATAGAATATAATCATGAATCATCTGCAATATATGTATACGAATAAAGAAATGTGAACATAATACGAATAAAACAAAAAAATATTTTTTTTTCAAAATCATTTACATAAAAAATATCAAATATAATATCTAATACAATTATCCGATACAATCCGGTTAAAACAAAATATTTTTAAAAATATTAATACATAAGAAACCACCATTAACTAAAAATTATCATTCAGATCACAGTAAAACTGTCAGAAAATAGTACACTAGATAGGACAAAAACCATAAAACTCCAAAAAATCTTAAAATCTAGTATTCCACCGCCTGCCACCGGTCACCTGGTTTCTCCGACCCATCCGGTACACTCCACGTGGCCGACAACCGCCACCTGACGGTCACCAGAGGCTTGATTCCCTGCATCTTACCACCTCATTCGCCGACATAAACATAGGATAATCTTAACCTCATTCATTCTCACTAATCCAGGTGATAAAAACCAGATTTAGTAAGAGAAAATCTAAGATTTATAATGATATGAATAAAGTATTCGATCTAACTCTTTTCTAAAACTCGGTCGTTAAGGGAAGAATTGTCAGATCATTATCTCGTTAGAATCGAAACATTTACAAGTACGAATCGATACATATACGACAATGAAAAGACAATCTTAAAATAAAACTTACTCTGATTTTTTTTTTGGGTTTCTATAATTCATTTGTATGGGTCGAGTTGGACGAACTACTTAGGATGTAAAATTCTCTCTACCGATGATATATATATTCTCAAAGTTTCGAACTCGAAACTTTTGATTAAGTTAACATAACACTAAATTACTACACTATACCACTTGGTGGTACTTAATTACTTACTCTAATTCTCTGATACATAATAAACAATGTATTTAACCTTGAGTAATTTTAGCCCGAGCCTGGTTCGGCCAAACCGGTTATCTAGAGGACGAGTGTTTTGCATGTTGGTGGAAAATTTAGGAAGAGTGATCAATCAAATATCAAGTGTAATGCATTTACCAAACTGGGTTTTAACTAAAATTTTCCATTTAACCCAACTCATCCCTAAATACTAACTTCGGCTAATTTATGCCAAGCATAGAATTAATATTGTTCATTAATAATCTAGAGAGAGAAAAGCCGAGTTCCATGCCTTTATAAGCACATCAAGTGGCACCACCATTTCTCCCACAATCATCTTCTCCTCTCATTTTCTTCCCACCCCATTTCATAAATTCCTCAATTTTCTTCAAATTCTGAACCAAAATCGTTCTGGGTTTCAAGAATCACTGTAAAGTTTCGATCTTTTTCTTGTTCCAATGGCAGCGGCTATAGATACAAGTATATACAGCTACATCGCAGATCCCTCCAGCGAAGAGCTTATGCAAGCACTCCAACCTTTCATAAAATGTTCTTCTTCCCAACCTGATTTATACACCAATTTCACCCCAATTCACCCCGACTTTTCGTGCTTTACGCAGTCACTCGACTCGATCGAACTCAACCAACTGACCCCGTTCCAAATCCTGCAAATCCAGGCTCAAAACCGTCTCCACCACCACCACCAAATCCAACAATCTCACAAATTCCCCTGCTTTCTTGGCCCGAAACCCGATCCAATGAAACGTCCCGGAAATCCCTCCAAACCCATAAAACTCTACAGAGGAGTGCGACAAAGATACTGGGGAAAATGGGTTGCGGAAATAAGACTACCCAAGAACAGAACAAGGCTTTGGCTTGGAACATTTGACACAGCAGAGGAAGCCGCTTTGGCTTACGACAAAGCGGCGTATAAACTCCGAGGCGACTTCGCTCGGCTCAATTTCCCCCACCTTAAACACTACTTAAGCCGGGATTGCAGTGGCTTCAAGCCGCTGCAATCCTCGGTTGATGCGAAGCTGCAAGCCATTTGTCAGAACTTGGCTGCTGAAACAGAGCAAAAACAGGGGAATTTGAAGAATGATGATCGTAGAAAAGCAGAAGCTGTTGTTGTTCCAAAAGTTGAGAAAAGTTTGTCGAGTGAGGCTTTGGTTGGATCGGACGAGGTTTCATCGTCGTGGTCGGGGTCGCCGGAGTCGGAGTTGGCGTTCGGGGGTTTTTCGGAGCCGTCGTTTGATGAATGTGAGGATTTTAGTCTGCAGAAGTATCCTTCGGTGGAGATAGATTGGGCAGCTTTGTAATGTTTTTTTTGTGTTTTGTTAGGTTTTGTAGTGTAATTTGTCTGCAATGGAGTTTTTGACATTTGCAGATGGGAAGTTTAGGATGGTTTCTGTGTTAATAATGTTGTCTCAGATTTGGCCTTGCTGGTGGCTTTTTTTCTTCCATGCATGACCGTTGGGGGGTTTGTGTAATTTTCTGTTTTGTTTAGATTGTGTAAATTAATAAATTATGGTGTGTTTACTAGTATTTCTTTTTGTGTTTCTTAGTTATGTTCTTGGTTTTAAGATTTCGCAACATGGTTTTCTTCTGTCACTAAGTGTAGTTTAACTTAAGGCGAATTCTACCGGCCTAATCAGCAAAGATGACTTGGTTCAAGTAGTTAAAAGATTATTTATCTACGTAATGACTCGGGTTCGAATTGCTCTGATCCTTTAAGGGTGTATGTTTAAAAAAAAATTATTGGATGACTGGTGTAAACAGACGAGCCAAACTAACTAATAATTAATAGAGGTCTCTTCTAAACAAAATCCTTAAGCGGAACTAGCTAATAGTCAATAAAGACCTCTTCTAAACAAAATTCTTATGCGCGGGATAATGTGGTTAATTCATTAAAGTCTTGATGTATAGTTATTTCATCAATCGTATGTAATGGATCGAAGGGAATATTTCTAGCCCGTGATAGCATATAAAATGTTATGCAAAATAATCTTTTTTTTTTCTTTCGATTGCTCGTAGTTATGAAGGGGCAATGCTAAAGTTGGTTCCTCTAATGCACCGACACGTCTAAAAATATCATTTTGCCGTGTTGCATCGTGTCGGACACGCGTGTCAGATACCGTGTCCAACACTCCTCACGTGGGAAATTCAAAAAAAAAAAATCCTTGTGGCCGGATCCGTGTCGTGTCCGTGTCCATACATCATAGGTTGGTTCTATCTATTAATTTACTATAGTGATATAAATGGAAAATAATATTAACATTTCTTCTATATTTCTCATTTCTTGGTTGCATGCGCGTAACGTCAATATTACATAATGACACAAATTTATAAATTTGTGCAAATTTGTCACGAGGCACATACATCTAGATTTTAATTTATGCTTGAGAATTTAGGATCGTATCGCACGAGGATAGTACCTTTTCGACCCCTTAAATTGTGGCCGGGTGAAGTCATATTCCTGAGTATCAGAAGGGTTTTCATTCGTAAGAACAAAGCATTTGCTTGGCCATTTATGAATGCCAAAGGACAGCCATGGAAATTCATCAAAACTACAACAAGAAACATCCCTATATTTGCATAGAAAAATGACTATTTTCCACCCACACTTGTTACCTCTTGGGCACAAGAATGACTGATCAACTTTGTGAAGAGTCATGCATGCATATATTATTATGATATTTGATTTGGTTTTTTCTGAGTTCGGATACTGTATGAGTTTAAAATGAGGACGATTCTGTCAACCCAATTGCTCCATTCAGAAGGTCAAATTTTGAATATTAGTAGAAAGGGTTGGAATGATGGCCCATATGATTTGAGGGGGTTTTGGGAGGGATAGTTATTCAAGAATCAAGTTTATGAGGCAATATTGTGTCCCCATCTAGTATTTTAGATTCTCCACTATTGGTGATGTATATTGAAATTCAAATGAAGTGCAACATAAGATCCAAAATATTTTTTAGGAAATTAGTTGGAGTGAGATGTCGACTCATGAATAATACAACTAAAGCATGGCAAAGTCAGAAATTATAGATTCCGGAGAAGATATAAAAATAAAAATTACTTAAATCAAGCAAAATAATAATTTATCAATTTGAAGGAGTACAAGGATATAAATATACGATATATTAAGTTCTGTGAACCACACGTGATATAATACAGTGATATGAATATACGATTGATATATTGATCTTTTTAATTTATAGCATGACAGGTATCAAATACAATACAACACAATAATTAACCAATCTCTGAACCATACGTCACTAGAACATTTCCAATTTTTTGTCTCAAATATTATCTTTTTCTTGCCCTCATAATTTGGAAACTTAGACATTTTGAAAACATATCCTCAACTAAAATTCTTGATGATCCTATCTGCAGGAGAAGTGATTAACATGAGGAATTGAAGATCAACGTATATTGAATGGATCTCAATAGACAATATCCCTTGGCACAGAAAATAAAGGCAGATCTTATCACTTGAAAACTGATGAAAGATAAGGGGAATATGGAAAAAAAGGCCGTAAATTTCACCCCTAAAAGTCCAATCAATTCCCACTATTCCCATTCTTTCTTTACATCTACAAGCCAAAAAGACAAGTTCACACTGCCAAAATACTTGTGCATAAGATAGTGACAAATTGCAGAATTTTTTAACCTTCTATTTTAAATATCCGCCAAAAGAAAAGGGAATATTTTAATAATTTTCGGGAATAATTATACATATATATATATATATATATAAAACACAAATCCTTAAAGTGATCAGAATGGTTCGAACTTAAATTATTACCCTAAAAAATAATCATTTAACCATTAAAACCAACCTTTATTGGTGTATGTATTATATATACACTCCCAAGTAGCAGAGTGAAAACTTGAGTCATTATTTTAAAAAAATAACTTTTTAATTACTTGAAATAATTTTTATTGGTGTATGTATTATATATACACACTTCTAAGTAGTCAGAGCGATCCAAACTCAGGTCATTGCCCTGAAAAAGAATTTTTTAACTACTTGTACCAATTTTCGCATAATATCGGGTTTATCGCGGTTTAAAGCATACATTTACGTGTAATATGGGGTTTATTGCGGTTTAATATAATATAAAGAATATGAATTATGGAAAAAGGTCTTGACGGGCCATCCGGAATCATCCAAGATTGTACGTTGGGATAATCTTCAACCTCCTTTATATCTGTATCTAATTAGCTAGAAAGCAATAATTATATGTAACGAGGGATATATCATGGATATCTTCTGATGCTTAACCACAAAAACATCGTCATAATTGAAAAAAAAAATTACAATTAAACACCACAAGCAGAGTTTATTTGTAACTTTCGGGGTATTTTTCGTAATTTCATGTTCATACTTTAGGTTATTTCTTACATTTTCGACTATGAGAAATTTTCCGTAATTGGATCAAATTGTCGAGTCGTTTTCCGCCCCCATTGAGATGGGATATTGGTAGTAATTTTATATAGGGAAATTTACATCCAAGTACCCTATATTTAGCCATAATTATAAATCAGGACCTATTCTTTCATTTTTTACATATTAGTCCCTAAAGTTTAATTCCATTTGAGGTCCCTGACTTCCGTTAGGGTTCCGTCAAGTTCTTCCAAAAATACCCTTGAATTTTTTGTTAACATCTTAC
>JBBMKE010430793.1:0-10375 GCA_037834125.1 Lippia alba | reverse complement strand
TGCGGGCATTAAAGTTTATTATTACAAACGGTTCATATTTCTACAAATATTCCACATTACCCATATCCCTACTTTAATAATTATTATGAACCGTTTCATATTTGTCATATCTTATTTCTACTATTTTAAGATCAAGATCATCTTGATCCTATATGAAAATACATTTATATATATATACATATATCTATAAACCCTAATATCCCTTCACTTAGTCACTTTGACTAACTTCTCGCCCATTTTTAAAATGCATGATTTCAGGGTTCCAAGGAACAATAACTAACCGTATCTTGAAGTATTAAGGTGTCATGCTTAGTAAGCCATTGACTCAAGGTTCATAGATTTAATCTGTCATATTCCAAGTCAATTATTCTTACATTTTACATCTTTACACTATCACGTTACACTTTCTGTTGCATCAATTGCCTCAATTTAATAACTCTTGTTCTTATCACGTTACCATCCCCATTTACTGGCATAGTTTTCAATCTCTATCTTCCGCTGCATTGTTTCGTGCACAGTACTTAAATATTACCTAACCGTTCGCCGTAATATTTCTTGAGTAAAGGACCTATCCTTTACTTGGGAAGTGCTACGGTGCGGGGGTTATAGTACTAGAGGAGATGCTACAATAATATTTTAGAAATGTTCACGCATTTTAACTTTTATCTAGTGTTGCACTTTGAAAGGTCTTGTATTTCTAACAAACTTTTTTCGAGGTAATTCTAACCTCAAGCAAAATATGTTAGAATGTGTATCTGGAGGTATATTTTTATTTCGGAAAGGCGACAAAACATAATTCTTTGACACAATAGATGATGGTATGTTTCTTATTTTTCATTCTAATTTAATATCAAATATGGTTGTTAAAAAAAATCAAATATTTGACATGGGCCCATTAATTAAATAAAAATGGGCTTTTTGGGCTTGGGGCTTCCTGGACTGGGCCGAGGGAAGGGCCCCAACAATAAGTGTATAACAACTCACGATAATGGTAGAGCATTGAACTGAAATTTTTTTTTTCAATAGTTGATTTATTTGAGCCGGATTCAATTACACCAATAAAATTGTAATATCCTTCATACTAATGGTAGTTACATATCTAAAAATTTAAATACAAAATATCTAATTAAGTTAAAATAATTTTGAATAGCTAAGTTGCAACACTTAATAAATAAATGTCTAACTAATGTTCTTTGAATATTAGGTACAATTCAAAGTTCTTCAAACGACAATCTGATAGATGAGGATGCATTATTATTTATTCCTTTGGCCATTTTAATGCTAAACTAATTTGGGCATTTGAGTGAAGAAAAATTATACAAAATCATGTAAGACATTTTTATAAACCTCAACTTATTAATAATCAAATGCAAAAAACATGTTAACAGCTAATGCTTACTGTAATCATGTTTCAATAAATATTAAATAAGACTAATGAGAGTAGGATCAACGATCTTAAAATTCACACATAAATAAATGTTTTTTAAAAAAATTATTAAAAACTCGCATGTCTGTATTATATAAAATGATTGAATCGCGATTTTGACGATTTTCGAGTTCTGTACCTATTGTTTAATCCGAAAATCTTTAACTGTCTTTTTTATTATAAGTATTTTAATCAACAATTTTTAAATGAATCAATTCATTTCAGATGAAATTATAAAATTAGGTAGCATTACGTACCTATTATATTTTACACTCCATCTATCCATAAATACATAATTTGTGTACTTTCAATATACCGATATTTCTAAAAATGCCATTTTCTCGTATCGTATCCAATACTCCTGATACTTTCTTCACACAAAATTTAATAAAAAATTTGTATCGCTATAGTTGTGTTATATCGTTTGTCTTATCGTATTTGTATCCGTTAGGTACACAGGTATTTAGGTCGGAAGGTATATAAATGTTTGTATATATATACAACATAAACTGTAATTTGCAACAATACATAAACAAAGACTTGCATAAATGCCGGCATATATTAATAATACTTTTAGTAGTATATAAATATATAAAATGAACATTAATATATTACCACGATAGAATAAAAAAAAAGGAAAACGTGAAAAAATTAAAGGGACTTGAGTGACTTAACCATATTAAACTTTTGGTCAAAATCTTCACCCAATAAAATGACACATATACATATACATATATATATATATATATATATATATATATATGGGAGTTAATTACAAAAAAAAAAAACTTAATAAATTTTCGGTGTTAAATGATTGCTTTTAGTTTGTTAATTTTCCTGTGAGTTTAGATGGAGTGATTTAATCGGTCTCGTTTTCGTGCGCTGAATTCAGTGATGATAGGCGTTTTTATGGTGGAGTAAATGGATGTCGATTATTTCTGATTTTGATGTTCAGTTGATCCGTTATTTGCTGTGAAGTGAGTAATTATGGAATTACTACAGCTGTTAGTTGACATTGCATAAATTCTGATTCCAGATAGTATAAATGTGTGTTTAAGTCTGAACAATTTGGAATTGTAATTCTCATTTTCATTCAACTACTCAGGAGAGAGCACAAGTTTGTCATATATACGGAGGACTTTTACTAACAACTAAGCCCTGCTTTGACTAACTCCTGACGACGCCGTATAAGAAGAAAACTCTAACAAAGCTAACTAAAAACTGGAAGATAAATATTGCAACTTTGCTGAATATATTACATCAAAGTGTCCATTAGACTGTTTGATTTAGCTTGTGTGGTTGATGTTCGAATTCAAGTGTCCTGAAATGTGCTAGTTGTTTTGGAATTTGTTTTGTGTTGCAGTTGATTCACTTGTGTCTTCTGTTCTAATTGTGTTAAGTTGTTTTGTTGGAATTGTGCCAATTGATCTTGAATCAATCACTGCCGACAGATGGAGATGAATCGCGCCTTGCAAGGTAACCTCTCTTGATGCTGGACTAAAATCATATTATGATTGCAATATCTAACAAGGTTTATAGCAGACCTTAATCTGAAAGGGATGATAGACACCAAGTACGAGCTGATCATCTGCATGAAGGTGGGAAACGTGGCCTACTTCTATCCAGAATTTGATAAAGAATATCTATTCAAGGTTGGTATTTTTCTTTTTTAAAATATAACGATTAAAATTTATTTAAAAGTTCCATTTGGGGTTTTTTCATTTGTAGGTCGGGTGCACCAGTGATGTATCAAAAAAAAGACGTGTGTCTTTACCTAGATTAGATTGCGGATCCTCCTATGGGCAAGAAATCGAAGGAGGATCGTCATTTATACAGAAAGGTACAACAAATATTTTATTACTTTTTTTTAATTTCACATTATAATAAACACTTCATTGTAAATTATTATTTTACTTTCTCCAGTGTCGATCCTGTGGCGCAATTGGGACTATTAAGATGATCGAGAAGATGACAACTCCAGAAATCACAAACGCTGAGCCAAAGTCTGTTATGACCTTCCAGTGCTGCGGCCTCATGCCACTCGAATTTCTGGTTGGTCGGCAGTCTCGGCAAGTTTTATTAAGTTTTTTTCTGTAATTAACAGGACTATTAAGGATTTCTAGCCTAATTTAACAGGAAACACACTATTAACTGATTTAAAAAATCCCATATATATATATATATATATATATCAAGGGCTTATGGGATGATTTTTTCAACAAGAGAATCTGATTGAAAAAAAAATCGTTTTACTTGGGAAAAAAAGGTCTAGGATTTTTAATCATGCTCTTATTTTATCTCATTTCTTATTTTTTTAAATTTCAACCTTTGTTGCGTTTCATTTTGGAATTGTGCCAATTGATCTTGAATCAATCACTGCCGACAGATGGAGATGAATCGGGCCTTGCAAGGTAACCTCTCTTGATGCTTGTTTAAAATCATATTACGACTTGCAATATCTAACAAGGTTTATAGCAGACCTTAATCTGAAAGGGATCATAGACACCACGTACGAGCTGATCGTCTGCGTGAATGTGGAGTGGCCTACTTCTATCCAGAATTTGATAAAGAATATCTATTCAAGTTTGGTACTTTTATTTTTAAAATATAACGATTACACTTTATTTAAAAGTTTCATTTGTGGTTTTTTCATTTGTAGGTCGGGTGCACCAGCTGTGGTGATGTATCAAAAAAGACGTGTGCCTTTACCTAGACGAGATTGCAGATCCTCCTAAGGGCAAGAAATCGAAGGAGCATCGTCATTTATACAAAAAGGTACAACAAATTGTTTATTACATTTTTTTTAATTTCACATTATAATAAACACTTCATTGTAAACTATTATTTTACTTTCTCCAGTGCCGGTCCTGTGGCGCAATTGGAACTATGATGATGATCGAGAAGACGACAACTCCAGAAATCACAAACTCTGAGCCAAAGTCTGTTATGACCTTCGAGTGTTGCGGCCTCATGCCACTCGAATTTTAGTTCGATTCTGGTTGGTCGGCAATCTCGGCAATTTTTATTAAGTTTTTTTTCTATAATTAACAGAAATATTAAGGATTTCTAGCCTAATTTGAGAGGAAACACACTATTAACTGATTTAAAAAATCCTATATAAATATATATATTGGCTTATGGGATGATTTTTTCAACAAGAGAATCTGATTGAAAAAAAAATCGATTTACTTGGGAAAAAAGGGTTTAGGATTTTTAATCATGCTCTTATTTTATCTCATTTCTTGTTTCTTTAAATTTCAACCTTTATTGTGTTTCATTTTGGAATTATGCCAATTGATCTTGAATCAATCACTGCCGACAGATGGAGATGAATAGCGCCTTGCAAGGTAACCTCTCTTGATGTTTGTTTAAAATCATATTATGACTTGCAATATCTAACAAGGTTTATAGCAGACCTTAATCTGAAAGGGATGATAGACACCACGTACGAGCTGATCGTCTGCGTGAATGTGGAAAACTTGGCCTACTTCTATCCAGAATTTGATAAAGAATATCTATTCAAGGTTGGTACTTTTCTTTTTAAAATATAACGATTACACTTTATTTAAAAGTTTTATTTGGGGTTTTTTTATTTGTAGGTCGGGTGCACCAGCTGCGGTGATGTATCAAAAAAAGACGTGCGCCTTTACCTAGATGAGATTGCGGATCCTCCTAAGGGCAAGAAATCGAAGGAGGATCGTCATTTATACAAAATGATACAACAAATTGTCTATTACATTTTTTTCTAATTTCACATTATAATAAACACTTCATTGTAAACTATTATTTTACTTTCTCCAGTGCCGATCCTGTGGCGCAATTGGAACTATTAAGATGATCGAGAAGACGACGACTCTAGAAATCACAAACTCTGAGCCAAAGTCTGTTATGACCTTTGAGTGTTGCGGTCTCATGCCACTTGAATTTCAGTTCGATTCTGGTTGGTCGGCAGTCTCGATAAGTTTTATTAAGTTTTTTTTCTGTAATTAACGGGACTATTAAGGATTTCTAGCCTAATTTGACAGGAAACACAATATTACCTTGTTTAAAAAATCTCATATATATATATGAGATATATATATATATATATATCAAGGGCTTATGGGATGATTTTTTCAACAAGAGAATCTGATTGAAAAAAATTTGGGAAAGAAGGGTCTAGGATTTTTAATCGCTCTTATTTTATCTCATTCTTGTTTCTTTAAATTTCAACCATACACTAAGACAACCATTAGCAAAGAGCAAGACAAAATAATTTTACGTTAAACCCAACTGTAAAAAAGACTCATTTCGATCCAAAAAAATAAAAAAGAACTCTCATTAAACGATATTAGCACAAAAGCCAAAAAAAATTAATGCACAAACGGAGTTTTTATTACAAGATCCATTATTTTTTGTAAATTAAATAACCCTCAAATTATAAAATATATATATATATATATATATATATATATATTAAATAATTATTTTATCAACATAAATAATTATTATTAACAACTTATTCACATTTAGACTCATTTTGACCCAAAAGTTGTGAAATGAGACTCTAATTAGCACCAGCTCGGCAACAAGTTTTGAATGGAATATCCCAATGCCGAGAAGATTCGCTCCAACTTTCTCGAAGTACTTCGCAGTCGTCGAACTGCAGGTATGGGATGCTAGTCAATGGTAATTTTATTGTTAATTCCATTCGGTGCATTTTTCATTGTATCAAGATGCTCATAAGCCATCTTTTAGCGAAGTTGAAAATTGTTACAGTTTCAATTTATTTAGTGGTCATTATAGATTCATCATATTTATACACATACCTTTGGTGAGACATTCAGGCGATGAAGTCTTGTCCAATGAATGATATCTCAATTTGGAGGAAATGCTTGTAGAGGACGAAAGTATTATAATTTTATTCTTTTCTCTTTTAGTTTTTTGTTAGCACATGGAATTTCTAGTAATAACACATGTCTAACTACTAGGAGGGGAGCAAGGATGCTTGTATGTCCTTCTATTGCAATCTCTAATGCACCGACACTTCTAAAATATCATTTTGTCGTGTCGTGTCGTGTCGTGTCGGACACGTCGGACACCGTGTCCGACACCCCTCACGTGAAAAATTAAAAAAAAATCCGTGTCGCCGTATCTGTGTCGTGTCGTATCCGTATCGCCGTGTCCGTGTCCATGCATCATAGATTGCAACTGAAACAATAAGGCCGTCTGAGGAGGAGACCAACAATCGTTTTCCTACATAGTGAACAAAAATGCAAAGAGTGATTACAGTTAAATATTTGGAGAATGAATAAAATATTAAAGTTCGAAAAAATAGAATTGATACTAACTCTTTATTTGAAAAATAAATTTTTGTTTGCACCTCATTTTATGTGTTGTTGTTTGTGATTTTATTATGAAATGGCGCACTACATAATATAAATTCTTTCACATGGAAAGTTCATGCAATTTCTTTAACCTGGGAGGTTTGTGTAGGTTTGTGTAATTATATAGTCTATGTTACTACAACTATCCCATATAATTTAAAGCTAAAAATAGATGATAGAAATACTAGTCATTAAGTATTTTGGTGGAGCGGCCAACAGAGGTTGGTCAAATTGGTTCGAAGGTTGTTTCACGAAGACAATGTCTGGGTTTAAATTTATCTGACTACTTGGGTGTGTGTGTTTGAAAAAAGGAAAAAAAAAGTATTTTGGTGGAGCATAAGCATAGGTCCCCATGACTTGAGTCAAAACATGCAAGTTGCCTCCTTCTGCCCGTCTTTAGCTAGTTTTAACACCTTAAGCAATAAGATATTGAACAAGAACAGATGTTGTTGTCCCATCCCCAATCAAATCATTGGTCTTTGTGCACAGTTGTTATCTCACTAACTCAGCACCAATCTTTTAAACGAGATCCCCAGCTCAACCTCTCTGGCCACAATACCTTCACCGTTTACAATTTTAGGGGCACATATACTTGCTCTCGAGAACCACATTTCTTCCTTTGGGCCGAAGTGCGACACCAACTAAATCAGCAAGTTTGTTAACACCAATTTGTAGCCTCTTTATAATTGAACCATCCTAGTTGAAATACAAATCCTTTGCAGTTGTTGTTACTTGATAACGGAGAACAATGTTCTTTATCCTCCCAATGGAACAAGAACATAAAGAAGAGAGAGATAATGATTGAGATTTTAGTCCATCACCCTGCTCCCTGATATGTTGCATATTCGTGAGATTATTGATGCTTAAATTGTGATATAATGTCCCTTTATTTAACCTAAATGTGATATTTAATTGGTTATGCGATTTGTTACATGAAAAGATATATTAGGAGAATCTGTGGACAAAAGAGATTGATTTATGCTAGCATTGCTGATGCATCGGTGATAGGGCATTGATTTGAAATTTAAAAGTAATTGAGATGTGTCCTTGTAATTGGGAAGCAATTGGGCAAAACGTATGAAGGCTTTTTTATTTGTGAAGACAAGAAGTGGGCCTTGAGGAGTTTTTCTATTTGTTGGCCCATTAGGTCCATAGCCCACTCATGCAACACTTGAAAAGAGAAGCCCACAATTCCTTAATTCTCTAAAGAATTCATTCAGAAAGCACTTTCAAAGATGAGTCATTTATTCAGGCAGAACGTGTATGTAGAGAGTGGGGGTTACAAAACGTTGAAAAAGAAAGTGGAATTAGTGGCTTTGATGATAGAAGAACGTGGTGAAGAGTGGGAGAGGAATTCAAGCCTATTTCACTATAAATGCAAGAAGAACCGAGACACATGGAGGAGACACTCGGAGGAGGAGAAAGACGCAGCAACACGAGAGTTTTCGTTTTTTCCTTCTTTTTATATTAGACTTTGTTAAATTTCTTTGTTCGTGTTTTTCTAGTTTCGTTTTAGTTGGGACTTTCCCAAGCATGCTTAGGATTGTGTGAGACAATCTTTATTGGGTTTATTAATCGAGTTATTCGTTTTATTTCTGATTTAACATTATTGTGTTTGTTTTATTCTCTGATTAATTTAAGACGTCGAATCTTAGGATAAACAATTCAAATACAGCTAGTTAATTCGTTTGATCGAGTCTAGCCGGACGATTAATGAAGTGCCAATCAATACTAGGTTTTTAAGTTCGGCTGATTTTGTGTTATGGAATATTACGGTCTAATTAGGCGAAGTAGGAGTTTTTACTTAGTCGGTTAAGGCTAGTTTTTCTTTAGTACGTAAAGCAATTATCCGATTGAATCTTAAAAGGAGTTTCTGATAGGGTTGTCGGTTAATTAGGAGACGACTATTAGGAGTTTCTTTTAATCGTTCTAAAGGTAAGAAAAAACGAGGGAGCCAGAGAGGATTTGGCGACTATAGCTAGCCTAACGCAGGATTAATTACCCTGTCAATGATCGTAGTCTGATGCATGTGTAGGAAAATCCCGGCTACTTGTTATCTACTGAATTAGTCTAAGTGTCTCATGTGTTTAGTTATTTTATCTCTTTAATCTCGTTTTATTTATTTCTTTATTAGTTTAAATCCCCATTGATTATTTCTTTGGCATATAAAAAGGTTATAAATTCATCCAATCCTCGTGGTTCGACACCCGTTACCGCTATTTTACAATTTATTTGTGTGCGATATTCGGGATTTATTATTGATGGTTTCAACACCCATCATTATAATTAAGGACCTGTTTTTGTTGTTTGATCTTTTCATATTCGATTATTCATAGTGTATGCAAGACCAATTACTTTGAAGAGAAGTCGATAGACTTTCAGTAAGAAATATGTTATAAAATTGTTTTAAATATAACATGGTTGTTTGTCTAAATGACAAAATTTGTATTTTATTTTGGACAGTTATGCTAATTTTTACCAAATTGTAGTTGAAAGTGGTTTTTCAAGATGAGCTTGATGGATGGATTTTGTATTTGTGAGTGTATGTGGGCATACTCATTATTAGGACTCATGTTAATTTTATGGAACCTTTTTTTGCCTAGCAACTGTTGTTGATAAAGTTGCACCTAATAATTTGTTAGATATATAATTATTTTTTCCTTAGCTGTGAGAATGGAAAAAAGCAATAAAAAAAGAATTTTGGTGATTTAGTATTTATTCACCCATGAAATTACAAGACTCAAAATTAGTTTTCAAATTTTGTTGCTGCATAAGCTCTTCCGTTGCTAGAAAAAGAAATTTAGGCATTAGTTGCAAATTATCAATGCATGACTTCTTATTACATCATTAAGCAAACAAATAAGATAAAAAAAAAGTATAATAATACAGGGTTTTTTGTGTTAATTTTTGTAACACAGGGTTTCCATGCAAATATTTTGAAAACACAGGGTTTTTGTGTTAATATTTGTAACACATGGCTTTTTTTGCTCACTTCACCTAACACAGGGGGTATGACGTAAATAACTCCATATATGAAGCCGCTTGAAGAAAACAAGCACTTTGTCACTAAAAATGCCGATAAAGCTCATTTATTTTACTTGCCTTTGAGCCCGCGTACTTTGAAGGAGACTATATGTTCCAGACCCTCACAATCGTAGGAACTTGGTTAGATATCTCAGTAACTACCTTCAACATATCACAAAAAGTCACCCTTTTTGGGATAGAAATAGTAGATCTGACTTTAATTGACCTAAAAAATTAGATTAAAATAATCTATTAACATCGGATTACTAGAATTAATTTAATATATTTGAGTAAAAATATTAGTTATTAATTAATTTAATGAAATAAAAAAGAACATATATAGGTGTTTCGTGGTCAAAGGAATCGAATCGCAAAAGTCGAAAATTTGAAAAACAGATAGTGGCATCTCACACGGACGTTTGGTGTTTTAGTGCAAATCCCAAACGCCCGTTTAACATGCGTTTGTTCCCAGATTTGTCTTCCCAAACGGGCGTTTCATATTTCCAAAGGAAATCCAAACGCCCGTTCAAGTTGCTTCTGTAACGAAAATGGGCTTTCC
>JBBMKE010430782.1:0-10376 GCA_037834125.1 Lippia alba | reverse complement strand
GATGATGTCTGGAAAAGTGAGGAGACTCGGGAGATGAACGTAGGTTGAATCTTGAAGAGGATTGACGGCGAAGATTGATGGGCTCTGACCATCTACCATGATCAGCCATCCATGAGATGATCCGACGCAACGTTTCTTGTGCAGAAAGAGCAAGTCTTTGTGGTGAACACTTTGATCTGAGATGTTGTGAAATTGGCTGTAATAGTCTTGGCCAATGCCGATGCACGGAAGCATCAGCCGTGGAAGATGAGTTTGATCTTCCTCCATCGAAATTGTATTTCAAGAATACTGCGTGATGAGAGGAAAAAAAACAGGAGAGAATTTGTTAATTTGTTTAGGTTAGGTTTGCGATATTGTACACTATGGTTTACAGCAATCGTATAGCGTCCTTATATAGCGAAGTTGCTTCGTTGGTCTCCAAGTTAGTTTCGGATTAGAGACCTTTTCCTCTTCTGACAACTTAGTAAGCTGGCAGCATATCAGAGATATGTAATTATGGCAACTTCTATGTGGACTTGTGGGAAAAGATTCTCAATTTTCAAATATCAACAATTCTCTTTCTATATAGCAATTACATCTAATTTTCGTTATCACATGTTATTGTAACGGTAAAAAAATTAGGAGGCATTTGAATTGTGAGATGAACTTTAAAGTTAATTTACTTTTGTTTGGGCTTTTCGGAGTTGATAGAAATGATGTGACGAAACAAATTTTCTATTTGATAAATTAGATTTGAAAAATATTAATGTGTTTTTACTATTTTCCCTTAAATTTTAACCTTTGCTTATTTCTTTCTAACATTGGTGCTTTTAGTTTTTAAATTGGTGCATCATCCAGCTTTAATTTCTTTCTCTCTCTCTCTCTTTTTTTTTTCCCGCATCATCCTGTCCTGCTTTCAGTTTTTTAATTATTTTCAGCTAAATATTAAACGTACAACACGAAAGAAAAATAACTTTGAGGCATTTTCTACTGTAATCTATACTATATATTAAACTAGAGAATTATTTTGTGTCATGGACTCTCCATATATTTTTTTCTAAATATTTTTTAACATAAATTCTAGTCGTGTACTTTAACAGCTTCAAATTTTTTGTATAGTTTTCTGTTTAAACTTTAAACAGAATTCTCAAATTTTTTTCTTTTTTATTTATATCCTTTATTTTTTTTTAATTTTTTTTAAATTTGATATTATTTTAAATTTATTCATCATAAAATTATAATTATTATAAAAGTAATTATAAATTAAATAATAACATGAAAATTTTTAAATATGTTTAGAGTTACTAGTATTATCTTAACAAATAGCCCCAAGAAAAGCAGTTAATAGGAAAAAGAAAACACAACAAATAAATCAATCATTCAGTGGAGAAATAGTTATCACCAATCTATTATTCGCCAATCCAAAGCAATTAATATTATATTTTCTATTCCAGTCTTTTTTGACAATTAAAAATTGTTCTCTAAGATATAAAAAATGCAAATATAGTTTTCATGTTATAGCCTAATAAAAAAGATCAGTACAGTTTTTGATTCCTGAGTACAATTTGTATCACTATAGGCTTCAATTATGCTTTGTCAGGAATCATTTCTCCTTCCAAGCAAGATTCTTCAACATAAGTTCCTTCTCTTTCACCATTTCTTGTTCTTCCCACAAAAAAAAAAATAAAAATTCTTTCTCTGCCTCATTTCTTAGCTCATCCCCTATTTTTTTTCTTTTTTTATTTATTTTTTTTACAATTCCCACGACATATTATCTTTAAGAGAAAAGTAGATTTATTGCTTGATATGTTAAGATTAGATATTCTAGCTAAGATGCAAGCTGAAATTGAATTCCAAGTTGAAACTGAAGTGCAAACTGAAAATAATCTTCTGCTATACAGAATATAGATACAAAGAAAAAGGAAAAAGAAAAGTCAGATTTGAATGTGTCTAACTAATATCAAGGGCTGCTATTTATATTTTTGATTAATTACATTTAGACTTCATGAGAGTATATAAAATTATAAATTGGTGCTCCTTAGTCAAAAAATTACACTTACACCTCTTTACGGATTTAATATTTATATATAACACTCGATATTGTTAGAATCAATTAAAAATCTAACAGAATATTTCTTAAAATTGAGAAAGTTTTTTTTTATGTCCATGCTGTAACTGAACTAGTTTTAATTATATTAAAAATCTATTATCAAATGACTAAAATACCCTTTATTTTAGCTTACTTTACATCGTGTAAAAAGAAATATTTTTCTTTTTCAACAGTACTCCCTCCCGCCTTCATTAGAACACCATGAAACATTTGTGTTCCTACCTACATGACCAATAAAATATCTCCAAAATTATTTTTTGGAAGCTTAATCCACTGTGTAAAGGCTGGTGGTGATGAGAAAAACTTCTTACAATATTAACCAAACTTTCACAATTTTAAATAATATTCTGTTAGATTTTTAACAGATTCTTACAATATTTGATGTAATTTGTAATTATTAAATTTGTGAGGGGGTATAAGTATAATTTTTTACTGAGAGCTACCAAATTGTAGTTTTATATACTCTCATGAGGTTTATATGTAATTAATTTGGATGTATTACCCTTTTAGTTGGTGAGACGTACATATTTTGCACAGGTTTTAAAGCAATAGGTCTTAAGGTGACATTTTGTTGAAACATATTACAATCTGTATAGTAATATAAACAATGGACATAAAAATTTTAGAATTATAATGGAGATGCATTTTTTTATATATATTTTACTATATTTTACTACATCTGAAATGTTCTTTATGGCGTAAACATACACTGAAAATCAGTGTAGATGAAATTCTAACATGTTTCTTGCCCTCTTCACCCTTTTCAAATCACCCTCCAACTTGTCGATTCGGCAGTTTGGTTGTTTAATTTTCTGAAAAGCTTGAGAATATATAATTGCTTTTGCTCGAGGGCCCATATATATCCCCGTTACCTACTGCCAAAAACGCAACCACCAACGGCGTATGTTGCAACAATTCTTCTGTTGTCGGTCTCTCCATGCCGTCACTACACGGGATGGATGCCCACAATTGCAAATCATCCTTTAGCCAACATAAGAAGAGGAAACATTCATTGACAAAAAAGAAAAAAAAATAATAATATGTGGGGAGCGTCTAGAATGAGTTCAGTTTGTACTGATCTCACATGAGGTCACCTTTGTACTTGATTGTACTCAATAATTAATTAAATTAATTTATATATATATTTGAGAAATATAGTAATTTTATACGGTTTTTAAAGTATCCATAGAATTCATCCATATCCTCTTTAACATTTTATTTGTAAAAGGTTACTTATAATTTTAATGAATATTTTCAACGAATTAATAAATTTTTTAAATTTAAAAATTATTTTATTCAAATCATGAGAGTATGAGCTATGATATGACATCCATTTTGTTTATACTTTATTGTCTTTTACATTTTTTAAAAAAATTACTTTTATTTTTAAAATATACAACTAAACTTATCTAAAATATATTAAAGAAACTTTTTTACAAACGAAAGTGCAAAATTATCCTCTAAATATCAATACAAATTTTACATAATTATAAAATTAAGGGCATAATAAAAATTTAATATAAAATTAGCGGTGTTCACGTCAAAATATAAATACCCAAAATATTCCTATAATTAATCTATACTCTATTATTAAAAAGACTCAATTGTAGTCTTTTGGATCTGACCTCTTTTTATTATTTTATTTATTTATTTTTCTTTAATATACAAAGAACGTATATAAGTAAGTTACTTATCTATTCCTTAAAAAATCAAGATTAATTTCATAAATTTAATCCAATCAATCTTATTTAACTCTATACTAAAGTTAATAATTATCTATATTTGTTTCATTACTAATATTTTAAATTTATAAAAGATTAATTAGAAATTTAGTATTTAATTACATGATAGTAAGTTCACAAAATGGAGAAATTTTGATTCATGTTTAATATTAAAATATAAAGAATTTTAAAATAAAAAATATCTTTTTAATTGGAGAAGAAATAGGTGCTTAAAATTGAGAAAAACAAATTTAGAAAAATGATGGTTGATCTTAGGATATATGTTTTTAACAAGTTGTAATAAATAAAGTAGGAGAATTATAATGATTATTGATTGAAAAATAAAATATTAAATTAAATTTGATAGTTAAATAAAAAGTAGGAGTTTCAAGATAATTTTTTATTTAAAAATATATAAAAATAAATTAAATAATTTGACAGTTAGAGAAAAAGTAGGAATAATTTGAGTAAAAGTAGGAGTTTAAATATCGTGATTTCTAATTTAAAAATATATATTTTTAAAATAAATTAAATTAGTACAAAGCAGTACAGAACGACCTTATGTGAGACCAGTACAAAACCAACCTCACAATAGACAAACCCTTATTATTTTATCACTAACTTCTCTTTTCACAACTTCATTCGAATTCTTTTTCTTTTATATATAATTAGTTTTTTCTCCTCATATTATAATTTTTTTAACTCATATGATATTATCTTATTCTACTTATTTATTTATCATAATTTAGTAATTATATTAAAGATAATATAAAATATATTAATGTACAATTAAATTTAATATATTTAAATAATAATTTATTTGCACACGCAATGAGTGTGCAAGATTAATAGTATGATATTATTATATCATACTTATTTATTTATTTATCATAAATTAGTGATTATATTAAAAATACTATAGAGTATATATTTAATATAATTTTTTTAATTTTAATATATTTATACAATAATTATTTTTTATGTGCACATGCATCGAATGTGCAAAGGTGCTAGTCTATACTATATATTAAGCGAGAGCCCCTTAGAGAAACCGTTTGGTCTCTTGGACTCCAAAAATAATTTCTTTTCCTTTTTTTTTAAATCAATTCTACAAACATGGTTATCTTTAAATTTTTTCTTTCTCTCACATAGCTTAATTTATTTTCTTTTTATTAATCAATCCTACAAATGTGGTTATCTTTTTTTTCTCTCACATAATTTCCTTCCGGTTTAAAAATCTTTTCTTTTTTCAAAATTTCATTCAATTTTAAAATATATCATAATAAAAATATATATGTTTTATCTTCCATACTATATATTAATCATGAGAGGCAAATGTGGTCTCTTGGTTGCTCTCTTCTTCTTTTTTTTAATTTATTTATTTTACTCACTTAACCACAAAGATAACGTGTTTTAATCGGTTACTTAACCTCATTTTTCTCGCACGTTTGAAATTTTATATTCTTTTTATTTTTTCTTTTTTTCATTTTAATTTTTTGAACAGAAATCCTAAACACAGATTCTAGCAGTTTTCTGCTTAATCTCATATAGTCACAAAACTCTCAAATTCTTTATTTTTTTTCTCACATTAATTTTGTATTATATTTTTTATTTTCTACCTGATGTCATTATATTCCATCAAAAAATTCAATATTATCTTATTTTATTTATTCATTATAAAACTATAATTATATTCAAAATAATTATAAATAAAATAATATTATGAGAATTTTTAATTTAATATTTTTTTGGCACACGCATCGAGTGTGCAAATGTGCTAGTCGCAGACAAATTAGCATCCAGAAGCGAAGGTATTTGACTACATACGACGGATGTGATGAAGTGGGCATGTGTTAGGCTATACCATATGCAGGGAAAAGTTTTTGTAATGTTTTAAACGTAAGGGGAAGTTTGTAGAATTTGGCCAAACGTTAGGTCATGAATGTAGAGAGCGAGGGGGGTGTGAACCTTGATGTTTTCAACAGTCAATTCTCCATCCAATAGAAACTTCCTGGAATCATCATTTCCAGTATATGCAAGAACCTGCATTGGACATTCTCATTATCACGTGATTGATATTCTATGCTTCATTGCAAAATGCAAGTTCGGAGATAGATAACAATAAAATTGTATTAAGGGCTTAAGGTTGTGCTTCACAAGAACAATGATATGCAGGAACATTCGAAAGAGTGTGACCAAGAACTTACACTTGGGGCCACTTCATTAACTCCAAAGAACTCCGAAACTTGCTTTCCAACATCTTCATTGTCCAGTTCCACATAAACACATATAACTTGCTGCAATCGATTGGATAACAGATTTTGCAGTTGATTTGAAGAGAGAAAAGCTAATGATTAACCAAAAATCAAAACAAATAAAGAAAATTTCCTTAATTAATACTCCAAGACTATGAAAAAAAGGTAAGAGTTCAAATTCTACGAAAAGCAACCAATATCTTGTTTTATATTTCCCTTTTCTTTTGTAAGTTGTAAGTACATCTCAATAGATTATATATTAGCATTCAACTTAGGTGCATATTATTACATATTTCAATCAACTATCAAAGGACAAAGAAAAAGTATGATCTACTGCAAAATGCAAAGCTAATTCCTCACCTTTCCCTTAAAAGCCTTTGCTGCTTCTTGGAATACAGGATAGAACTGATTTGAATCATTCGAAGTTGCAAAAAGTATCAACTGTGACAATAGAAAAAAGCAACTATCGAATCAAACAACGGATAAACAGAAGGAAAAGTAAAATAATAAGCTTCCTATCTATTTAGAAAAACAAATAAGCATGTAATACCTGTTTCTTGATTGGATTTTCAAACACCGTCGGAGCACTTTCCCGGGTAAAATTAGTGACGAGAGGAAGCTTGTTCTCAAATACAAATTCAGCAATTGCAGATTTAGCAAACTCACCACCTGAACAGATCAAGAATAATTAATATGATTCTTTAGAAAATAATACTTGTCAAAATAACTGAAGATATGGGACTAAAAGAACTAACCAAATTGGTTGAATTTTTCAACTTCTTTTTTAAAAATGACCAAATGCGGACGCTTGACATTGGGATCAATGTTGAAGAGCTTAGCCACTTCGGCATTTGTTGTTTGATAAAAACTAACATCATCTTCCAACTTTGAAGCAGCAGCAAGCTCCTCACTGTCTGTACCCTATATTTTTTAGGTAAATCAAGTGAAAACACAAAGTAAGAAATGATACATCATACTGTTGAAAACCATAGCTATTTACACTTAATTCATTTAACCAGCTCAGTAAAACTAGCATGTGCCTAAGCCCAATGCTCACGTGCATTTAATGAAATGGAGAACATTGATAATTTCAACTTAGAGCAAAGTTAATACACTTAAAAAAATTATTTAATTCAAGGGAATGAAATGTATATTACTGTCTTCATATTTAAACCACAGTACGCATTTGATGATATTCTCGTTAAAGAAGCTTTTAAGTGCCTAAATACGATGTTAGGAAGCCTATATAAACTCGTTTAGAGTAACAGGAGAATCCCAACTTAGAGGATGCTTGCTGAGCACAAACACACGGATATAAGTTGAGAACCTCAACTTAGAGGGTGTTTGGCTGAGCTTAAAAGCTCTTTATAATTATGTGTTCCAGAGTTGCTAAATGATCTGTAGAACTTTCACAAAAAGAGTTCATATGCTTCTAAGATGTTTCTAGCTCACAAGCTCCTTCTAAAATGCTCAACCCACTTTTCACCCCAATAAAATCGTATTAATTTGCCTCATTAACATCTTATAAGCACAGGACACTCTTTTCTTTCTTTTTTTTTTTTTTTTTAAGCGAACACTTTTAAGTTCATACTTTTTAAGCAAGACCAACATAAACTTTAAACTCACATAAGGTGTTAGAGCTTTAAAGTTATTCTAATTAAGCTAATCAGAGGCATCAGAAATACCATTCACGTATAAGATCTCAACAAACTCCTTACTACTGATCACATTACTTACACAATTGTATTGGTAATATATTACAAGCACAATATCTTACTTTTTTATCCAAACATTACAAGATATTATCTTTTAAATAATCTTTAAAATCTTACAAACTCCGGAAACATTTTTCGCAAGATGTGGAAGATTATGAACTCTTTCAAATGAACTATAGCCAACCACCTCTAAGTGATACCTTAGACAATGTGGCATCAGCAAATATAGATTGTGATCAAATATCAAAACACAATATTTTCATGCAATAATGTCGATAAACAGCGATAGAGATCTTAGAATTTTACCACCAAACTATCAAGGTAGCCCACAACTATCTTTCCCTCATCTGCCAAGATACGTTCCGCCTCCTCGATTGTTGTTATATTGTGCAAACCAGGACCAATCTTCTTCTTCAACCATGAAACAATGGCATCTCTGCAACCAACCCAAAACCAAAACATTACAAAAAAAACCCAAACTTTACCCTTCTCTTCAATTTAAACCAATTAAAGTACAAATGATACTTTTAAAATTTGCAGCACTAGAAGGGAAGACATTGATGCCTAACATAATCAAACTTCATAATCACAACAAAAACCGCAATTCAAATCCAATCTTACTTATTCCTTTGACCAGGGTAGGGTTTGTGCACCCCATCCACAAAGAAGTAAATCGTCGGAAATCCCTGCACATCAAACTTCTGACTAAGCTCCGCCTCCTCCGTCGCGTCGACCTTCGCGAGCGCCACCTCCTCCTCCTTCAGCTCCGTCGCCGCCGCCGCGTACTCCGGCGCCAAAGCCTGGCAATGGCCGCACCACGGCGCGTAGAACTCCACCATCACGAACCTATTCCCCGCAACGAACTCCGTGAAGTTCGATTCCTTCAAAACCACAACATGCGTCTCGTCCACCTCCGCCGCACCGTCGTCGGCGAACTCCGGCGGCTCCTCGTCCTCCAAATCGTCGTAATTCTCGTAGTCCCTCGGATGTCCGCCGCCATCTTCGTGGAATTCAACTGCATCCTTTTGCTCTTGCTGCTCTAGGAAACTGAGATCTTCATCTTCCTCCGAATGTTTGGACGAAGATAAGCAAATTAAACAGAGTAAAATTGAGAAAATGATCAGAAACTTCATCTTCATCTCCATTTTCAGAGATTAACGCAGAATTTCTGGAGAATTTGATTAATTTACAGAGATTAATGAAGAATGTGAGTGTGAAAATGGCGGTGGATGTTGGTGCGGGTGCACGAAAAGGGTGCAGGAGAAGGTGGGACACGTGGAGGAATTTCATTGGGTGGAGGGTGGAGATTGACGAATGGAGGTTGGACACGTGGAGAGAGTGAGTCAGAGTTGTTTTACGATGGTTGGACTTTTTGGTTGCGGGAGAGGGAGATGGGGATTGGGTGTGGCGCGGCGCAGGAAACCGAGGATCTTGAGAAAATCGTTGGTAGAGGTGATGCGATAGGTATAATTATAATTTGATTGCTATAATTGGATTAAGATTTGTTAAATAGAAACGATTTTATTTGGAGGGAAAGACGAGATTAGTAGGTTTGGAGGGGGTACCAAAAAACAAAATTTGATTAATCTTTAGGGATCTTCTTAATAAAAAGTATATAATATATATATAATAGGGGTAATGAAATTGAAAAGTCCCGAACTGAAAAACAACTATTTTAATAATAAAGAGATTAGTTTGGGAGAGGAGAGACCCCGAATTGAAATTGAAATTGATTTGGAAGTAGTAATTAATCTCGTCAATCAAGAGGATGTGGAGGATTATCCCAAAAGATTTTGGCTCTGTATTGTAGCTAGGGAGTCAAGCTTTGGGAGTTGTGAGACAAGATTCGGGCACATTTCGATTGCGGATTAGCTTGCTCGTATGGGTCACGGCATTGATGGAAACTGTTGGTTTAGGAGATTCCACCTGATGGAGATGGAAAGTTTGCTCGGGTTTTCTTTTTTGTTTGAGCTCTGCGTTAGTCGTCGAGTTCATTTAGAAACCAAAAAAAAATTGCAACTGTATGGTTCTCTTTTTACACAATTTTAAAATAAAGTAACAAATTTCTTAAAAAAAGATAAAGAATAACGATGATATATTATCAACGAAATTCCATTTTGATTTTATGACAATAAAGCGACAGACATATATTATCAACGAAATTCAATTTTGATTTTATGAACTAATTAAATGTTCTTACCTTATGAATTATTGTTTCGAGTATTTGAGAGTTGCTATAAAGAATATGAGTGTTGTCTTTTTATTACACATGGATCAGCTTATTAAGTAAATATAAAACATATTTTGTTGAGCTATTTTATGTGATTACAATTCAAAGTGCTGTTTTATTTGGCAAAATAGTTGTTCGCTTCAATAATCTCTGTGTTTGCAATTTTTTATACTAATTATTTATCACGCATATCTCATATACTTTTGCATTGTTGTAATATGCATAATTGATATATGAAGCTCTTCAATTTTTTAAAGTATTTATAAAGTCTTAAGAAATAGAATAACTAGGTTAAAATCACTCTAAATCACTTATTACTTTCGGTTATTATTTAGCTATATCAACTCAATTTAACACCATCACACC
>JBBMKE010430752.1:0-10376 GCA_037834125.1 Lippia alba | reverse complement strand
CTTCAAGCCCTCGAACACAAAATTGAAGAGAAGAATCAGAGGAATAGACTTCAATAGGATTTTTTCCTTCAAGTTTCGTAATTCCTTTAAATTTTCATATATTGTTGTTCATATCATTTTGTGTCTTGTAATTTTCTTTTGCAGACATTAATAAAATTTGTGTGAACAATATCATTTATATTTTAATTATTATATTTATTATATTATTATAAAAGTACGAATAGCTTTTTGTATTTCTTGAAACTTATTAAAGATACTTATTGAAATCTGAATCTTAATCTAACTTCATCCTAAATTTATTATTAGATTTCTAAGAAAATCTATATATATTTGCTGGCATTCATCCATAACAATAACTCTATATTCTTTTCTAATTTCTAAGTATGTTACAAGTAATAAGTTTTTTATTGATTTAATTATTATTATTTTATATTTAATCTATTCATTTATATATTATATTATTGAAGAGCTTGTGGTATTTCCTTCCTGGCCCATTTTATTCATGATGCTTTTCTTTGTGATATTTTTGTCTCTGGTATTTTTTATAAATAAATTTGTCTCTGGGAAACTATGACATTCACGTTCGTGTCGAACACAATTATTGATTGGACTCTGCATGGTACGCGCTTAATGTTATTTTTAGTTTCTCAATTTGATTGGATTTAGTTATATGCTTCTCTTAAGTTGTTAGTAATACTAATTGCTTTGAATTAAATGCAAGTTGCTAGACTAATTCATGTTCATCCCTCTCAACAAATGGGTCGATTGTTGAAATTTGAACTTATTATTTTTCGGGAGTCTTGTAGAATTTTCAAATTACTCCCTCAATTTTTACCAAACAAAAAAAGCCAATCAATATTCATGTAAAACCATCAGTGGTTCTTGGTTGTGTTCACAGCTTTATTGGAATCCTGTCTTTTGCTTTCTATTGGTTTAAGAACTAATGCGATTTTTAAATCTAATCAACGCCTATCAAAGTCCCTCTTTGTCACAAATTTTATAAGTACACCTAAATAGTGAAATCCTAAAAAGATTTGAGGGCTAAGACATGATATCTTTTATTCGCCCAAGAGGAATTGTGTCCACGTACTATTCAGATCCCCATATCTCTGATCCGCAATCCAAATTTCCACGAACACACATACATACCACCTACACTAAAACTAAATAATGTCAATCTGTAGCGTCTATCAGATCCCCCGTCTATTCCTCCACAAATTCGACGTCATGATTATGGAAATAAATTAAAATTCCCTCGTGATAGACACTTAAATGTTTTGATTTTATTACTCATTAAAGATTATTGCATCATGGATGCTTGATAAGAATAAGTAGCAGTAAAACCTATACTAAGAAATCCAAGTTTGGTCTTTTGGTGTCCGTTTTTATTTTTTTTTAATTAATTTTTTAATCTATTTTCTTTTCTCACTTCAACAATATTTTTTTTATCGAAACTTCAACAATATTTTTCTATCTTATCTTTACTTTTTTCTATCACTTCAATTCTTTTTATGTTCTTATATATATAGTTCTTTATTTTTTTCAAAAATATTATTGTTTATTAGCTTTTATATTATTTTATTTATTATAATTTAATAATTATATTAAAAATAAAATAATACTAACATAAAAATTATTTTTAATAAAATTAGATAATAAAAAAATTATTTGCACACGCAATGAGTGTGCCACAGTTACTAGTATACATTAAATTTTATCATTATTTCCTAAATTTTTTTTTTTAAATTTAGAGATTATATACTGTTCTCTGTGATGAGATTGCAAACTGTTCTTTCTGAATCTCCTATTGCACTTACATCTTGAGGCTGTATGATTCCCCTTCTGGGAATTAATCCATTCTTGGAAGAATTTTTACTAGTTGGCTACGCTGATATGTTGGAGTTGGCTGCGGGCATACAAGGGTGGTGCCTAACCGCAGTTCAGGCGGAACTTAGATGGTTATCCCGTTGATATGTATTTTCTAGGCGGAAATTCATAAAAAGTTTGCTCCTTAGTATGTTGTTTCTAGCAGAGGTTGCAAATGACGACTTTATCCTAGCGCAAACGAATCCTTGCAGGAAGTTGGTTTCCCTATATATCATTTTGTTGATCCATACATTTGTGGATTTTCAAATACACGAAGATGAAATTTGACTAGTGAAGTGTTAGATATACTTCAAAAGAAATTCTATAAGCACACTAAGTCGGAAATAGTTGCAGTCCGAATCTCTTCCATCTTTTGAGTGTTATGGAGTCTCTATGTCGGGATTTTGGTACTGCATGTTCCCCTAATTTGCCCTTTGAATCCTCCGGTTCTTGATTTGGAGCACATTGGGTTGCTGGCTTGCTGCTTATCTCAGATAATTTACTTACGAGTTTATTTACTTCTGGCCTTGTTATGTTCAACCCTTCTAATCATATTTTCCCTTTTTTATATGGGTTCAATTTGAGATAAAATTTTGTGCGGTAAAATTGGCATGATCTTCTGCAATGATTCATGTTCTATTCGCGATATCTCTTAGTTTTACATTACTATCTTTTTACAAATAAGAACCAGAATAAAATCAGTTATTCATAAATCTTTGATTTCTTTATTAATCTAGTTAAATGTGGATAAGAAATTGTGTGATGTCACTGCTGAATTGATATCAATGTTAAGTCCTGAGTTTCTGTTGTGTTGCAGGTTCTTTCTTCTGGGTTATTCTTTTCATGGAACTTGCAAGAAGAATGTCAGAAGTAAAAAGGAATGCAGCAGCTTGCTTGATTGAACTATGTGTTTCTTCTCATTTGTTGTATATGGTGAGCTTAAATTTGAAACAGTCCTCCTCCCATTTAGGTTGTGAGAGAAGTTGTATGGAATTCATTATGAAGCTCGAGATATGCTATTATAAACTTCAACAGTGGACAATTTATCATAATATTTCTCCAGTTGGGTATTTCCATAGCCTTAGTAAAGTTTACATAGCTTATTGCGACAATCTGCTTGATATGACATGTAGGTGCTTGATATGACATGCTTACCTACACTCCCATGCTTGAGGTTCTCGGTGTGGGTCATTGTGCATCGATGGTTGAGAGGTGATTCTAGTCTCGATGCACAAGATTCCGCGCGACCTCCTTTTTTCCAAGGTTATGAAGAAATGGTTGGTTACTAGTGTACCTCGTCTGCGTCCACATTCTTTGTCTTACCTTCAACAGTTGAGATCTGTATTTGATTCGAGAAGTGCGTACAACAGTTTGAAGGAGGTTAGAGGAGCTGCCAGCTGTGGGAGGATGAACCTTGGAGCCTCTATTTCATTCGTGTTATGTGCCCGAAATTTTTTTGAGTTATTTACACCATATCTCATGTGTTATGTGAAATGAGCAAAAAAAACTCTGGTGTTATAAAAATTAACACAGGAACCTGTGTTTTCAAAATATTTGCATGCCGAACCCTGAAATTTTCTGGTATTGGTAGAACACTAATTCGAAAAAACTAATTTAACCTTTTATATTATAATATTTATTATCTCACATCTCTCTATATTATACCATTTTTATACTTGTTTATATAATTATTTATGCAATTTTTATTTTATACAGGTTTTCGGTGCATATAAAAAAAGGGTTTCAGGGCATATAAAAAAATATTGAACAATATAGAGAGATTTAAGATAATATATATCAGAATATAAAAGGGTAAATTAGTTATTTCGCATTCAATGAATAGAGAAAATTAGTATTTTACTAACACTAGAATCAGGGTCCGTCATTTAAATATTTTTAAAACACTATTAATTTAAGTAACACGGAATTTTTTTGTCCTAATTTTTTTGTGTTTATTCTCCAATTTAAATAAATTATTAATTTACTCTCTAAATTGATATTTTATTTTGTATAAACTACTTAATATCAAAATTATTTATTTTATGTTTATTTCTCATAACATGAAGTATTTATATTTGAATTTATAGAATTATATGTAAAATTTGAAGAACTATTGTATTACGCGATAGTTGGTTGATGGATAGAAGAACTTTTTTGTTAATTTAAAGTATCCACTTGTGGATTTGTGAAAATATATTTATATTTGGGTTAATTTCAAATACCTCTTGTTCTTTGGGACTTGATGTATTTTGCCTTATAATATTTCTGGATTTGGGGGTTTAATTGACACGTTTAGACTTAATGCATGAGTTTTTTGTCGCCGAAAATAAAATATGTTCCAAAAATGATAGTGATTGTTAGTTAGTATTTTTTTTCAATTTTTCCTTTTCAAATTAAAATGTCATGAGGGTAAAAAATTGACTTTTTTTTTTCTAAAACACAAAACATGAAATAAATTGGAATTATTGAAAAATTACAAATTAGCAACATTGCTTTCTTCACAAGTAAAGAAATAAATTTGTGATAGGTTTTGTTGTTCACAATCCTACTTACATTATTCTTATAAATATGGAAAAGATGTAATTGATTTATTTCTTTGTATAGTTGTCTGTGATTAGGGCAGATTATTAAGTAGGACTAGTAACCACGCACACTCTATGTGTATGCAAGAAAAAAATTATATTTAAATATATTAAAATTAAATTTTTTATATTAATAAAAAATAAATAATTTTTTATGAACATGATTCTTAATATAATAATATAGATAAAATTAAATTAAACATAAAAAATAAAATTTTATTGGTCAAAACAATAATAAAAAATTAAAAGTATAAAAAGAAAAATCAAAGACTATGAAAAATATTTATGATGCAAGAGAAAATCTAATTTAAAAAATAATATTAATTCATAAATAAATTAAAAGAAAAGAAAAAGAAAAAATTGGGGTTAAAAGATAATACCTAAATAAATTAAAAGAAAAGAAAAAGTCTTAAAGTTAGAAAAGAAAAGAAAAGATAGTGCAAAAGAGAAAATCTTTTAAAAGTTAGGGGGCAGAAAAAAAAAATGCAAGTCCAAGACACCAAAGCGGTTAGTACCTATGCCTGCCGATTAATATAATAGTATAGATTAGTCTTCCTATTTAATCATAGTATTGTAATAGTGGACTACTTGTCGGAAACTTATCGAGTATATATATATTATGTGGATCATTATCTCGAATGTCATTTAATAAATTTAACTGTCAAATTAGCTTTTTAATTTTTATTATTTTCTTAATATCAAATTAGTTTTTTACAATCCTAGAATACACTTAATTAAGTAAATATTCCATACACAACCCTAAACAAATAGAATATTCTTATTATATAATAAGGAACACTTCGTAAATCATCATATTTATCTCTTCGCTCTCAAGAAAACTGCCGAACAATGGCTACGGCGGCCAAGAAGCAGAAGATGAAGTCGCAAAGGTATGTTGCCAATGATATTCTTGAGGAAATACTTCACAGATTACCTCTAAAGAGTGTTTTGAGATTTACCAGCGTCTCGAAATCATGGGAAGCTATTATCACAAGCTCTAGTTTCATATCCGCCCACTATCGTCGTCAGATGAACAAGAGCATATCGTGTTCCCATCTCGTTTATATGAACGAGATTCGCGAGATTGGCACTCCTCATAAATACTACACCCAAATACCCGAAACCACAAGCGATGGGTTTCCTGCACAAGTATCTGTTCTAGTCCCATTAAATAGTAGATTTGAGATAATTGGTTCTTGTGAGGGTTTAATCTTGCTGAGAACAAGATACATTATGTACGTATGGAATCCTTTTACTAATACCCTGAAGCGAATTACTCCGGTGGGCCATCGAGAATTATCAGATGAAAGGTTGGCATTTGGTTTTGCTCCTCAAAGAGGAGATTATAGGGTCGTGAAGCCATTGATGGAAGGATGCCCCTCATATGGAACGATAGTTGGAGCGAACATGTATTCGTTGTCAACGGATTCGTGGACAAAATTTAGACCTCCATCGGGGAGGCTTGAAAGATGTCGAGGTTGGTTTATACCTTCCAAGGTTTGCTTCAAAGGTTCTATCTACTGGCTTGGAGTTATGTGTGACCAAAACCGAAAAATTAAAGTGATGTTTAGGTTTGATTTGGACAAAGAAATAATTGAAGAGATTGAGATAGGTGAGTCCCGGTTTTCTGATTCTACGGTCACGGTTATCAATGGATTTCTTGTTGTCCTGGAATTTTATAGGAATGGAGTAGTTAAGGGCTACATATATAAGGAATCTGAATCGGGATTATCATCTTGGACTGCTCCTTTAAACCTTAATCTTCTAATGAGGGAAGATTCAACGTTTCATGTGACCACCTGTGGCCATATTATTGTACATCAAACAAGACCAGATTATCAAGTTTTTGCTTATGATTTTTATTGTGACGGCAAGAATTTGAGTTTCACCCGAAAGAATTTAGGGTTATATAATAAATTACTTGGTAATTGTAAACTTGGTCTTACTCCCGTAAAAGAGACCTTTCACTTGCTCGATATGAAGAATGATACGAAGGGGAACAACAACGAGCCTCAGAACGACAACAATAGACAGATATGGAATGGTATTCAAGTTCGTAGAAGCAGCAGAATTCCAAAACCTCCAAGTTAATTAGTTGGCGGGAGGGTATGACATGAATTTGACTGAGTTTATTTAGATTGCCTTTATTTACTTATTAGGTGGTTATGTTAGTTATAGCAACTTTTGTTTGCGTCAGTTTACTTTGATAGTCCTTGGTCTAGGGGTATTTTCTCCTTTTATTGGAGTTGAGAATCATATCGTATGAACAATAATATTTGCAAATTTCTCAATCTACTGCTCTTTTTTTCTCTTCCGCCATAAGCATAATTCTCCGGACGGTCTTTGTTGGATCTCTTCCAGACTCCTCTAATAGGAAGATTGCCTCCAAGAATTATGGGAAGAGATTGCCCCGACAATTTTGGGAACGAACAAAGATTTTGTGGTAACAAAAATGTTGCTCGCCCTCGTGATTGCTGACTCCTCTCGCCATGTTCTCCTTCAAACGTGTTTGTTTTTTCAGGTTTTTTTATGCATTTTGGTCTTCGTTAATTAGATTATAAGAGAAAATTGTAATTTTGATATATCAATCTTTGTATAAAAAATTTCTAATGAAAAAATTAGTCCAACATAATTTTGGTTCTTTGGAAAAATTGAAAAAAAAATTCGCTGAATTCCCTAATGCATAATTTGGTGAAACTCTAATTGCTGAAGTAAGAATCAATAAAAATCAAGCGATTCTTTGGAGGATTTGTAAATTAAAACTATTAACGCATTATGAAAAAAAAATATACTAAAAATATTGATTCTTTGGAGAAATTGTAAGTTTGATATACAAACTCAACTAATTCAGCGATTTTGTTATATTTCATGTGTAGGTGAAATGAACCATATCTTTAATTTAGTACCTTTTTGACAGGAACCCGATTTTGCCCTCCAGAAACCTAATTCAGTTATATACATAGTTGAAATTAGACCTAGAAAAAGCATACAATAAGATCCGATCAGATTTTCTTTGAGAATCTCTTGAATTCTTTGAGTTCCCAACCAACATACCAAGATAATCAATCTCATCATGAGCGGGGTTGAGCGTATTCAACCTGAGATGCTTTGGAATGGGAAGCCCACAGAGAAAATTCACCCAAATTGTGGCATTCAGCGAAGCGACTGATACTCCCTACTAGTTTGTTTTATGCATGGAACGCTTGACATACTTGATTGCAGAGGCAGCAACTAGTGGAGATTGAAAACCCATTAGCGTCTGTAAGAGAGGCCTGCGCATATCACACCTTCTCTTTGCGGACAACATCATTTTGGGTTCAAAAGCAACGACAAGGATGTAACATGTCTAAGGAGAGTCATGGACCTTTTTTGCGCAGCTTTGGGCTCAAGCTTAAACTCGAAAAGTCTTGCATTTTGTTTGCGCCACACATGCCAACCAAAAGAAAAACTACATATTTGTGGTATTGCCATTTGATGTACGAACAGGTTAGGCAAATATCTGGGAGTTCATATGATTTTTGGCAGAAATCAAAGGGAGTTTATCGAGTCTGCTGGTGAGAAAGAACATCGGGATGGAAGGCTAAAACTCTGAACTTGGCCGAATGGGCGACTCTCATCCAGTCGGTAAAGAGTCTTTTTTTCCTTTTCTCTTTTGATAAATTAAGATGAAATAATTTAAAAGGAAAAATTATATTTGATTATCTTGCTAGATAGGGTAATTTTAAAAAAATTCATCTTTATTTTAAAATTATAATTTAGTCCCTAAATGTTATGAGCGGTTTGTAATCTCTCTATTCCGTTAGGGTTGAGCTTTATGCCCAAGGACTGCATTGTTATATGTGTAATATGTGGGGATCATTTTGTGGGAATGTTTATATTAAAGTAGGGACGAATTTGAAATTTTATTCATTAAATTAATAGAAGGACATAACTCAACCTTAACGGAATAAAGAGATCACAAACGGTCTATAACATTTAGGAATTAAATTATAATTTTCGAATAAAGATGGACTGCGTTGTAATTACCATATCTAACAGGATAGTCAAATGTAATTTGCCTAATTTAAGATAAAAAAAAAATTATATGTTAAGGTCTGTGTACATAAAAAATTAAAAATCTCAACAATAAGATTAATTATTAAGTTTTCTATGATATTTGACTAATTAATGTAAATTTACAATTTAACTTCATATTTTGGAATTTTTCATTTTGCCACTTAATTTTTTTCAATTCTTCTTTATCGTCCCAAAGATTTTATCGATCAGGAACAAAGCGCAATATGAAACAACAAGTAACACCTAGTATGCGAATAATAACAACAGAGAATGCGCAATTATATGAGTATCATGGTTGAAAACTAGAGTTTTGAAGAAATAAAAATTAAGAATGATATTCTGGTTGTTAATAGTTTGTGGGGAAAATTGCAAAATCGGTATACCAACTCCAAGAATTTAGCGTTTTTGGTATAGTCAATTTCCGGCGACCAAAAAAAACCCACAATTCTTAAAAATAAGCAAAAAAGTGCCAATTTTGCCCAAATAAGCCAAAACCCGACTGATATCCGATCCGATTGTTGACGTGTCTTGTAACACCCGAACGCAAGGCGCCACATCCCTCGCACTAAGACCCGACCCGCATATGAAATTGACAATCCATACACAAATCAAATCACGACGAACGGGGACTCACACACACACTCGCTATGCTAGACGGGCTAACCATTGAATCATATAATAACCAACGATCACAACAAATCAGAGTAAAGCAATGAAAAGCGGAAGCATTAACATATATCACTTACAATGAGCAACGAGCTCCAAAATTCATAATTCACAAAAGTCATGGCCTTCACAGCCTCAAGATACATAAAGCATTCGATAAATACATGAACAATAAATATTATGAGTGTGTGTACAAAACCCAACGTGCTCGACATAAATGCAAGACTCCTAGACTTGTATTCTCACCTAGCATGAACCAACCTGCAACCAAAAGACTAAATAATACCGGGTTCAATCCAAAAGGGATTGGTGGGTATAAAATAAGGCATAATATATAGTATCGCGATAATAAAACACATTCATGCAAGTTATAATCCCATTTGAAGTTTTAGAACCATTTTCCAAGTGGGCAAGAAAAGAAAGCATCAATGAGATTATAACAATAATATTTGATTAATCAATAGGTCATTCATGGCCCGACGAGTGGGCGTGTACAATCTCCAACCTTCTCCTTTTGTATAATTATTATTCATTCATTCATGCGTTATCATGCAATCATTCTTGTGTGCACATTCATTCGAATTCATTACATTCGTTCATATGCCCTTCTTCCTCCAGGTGACTGGCGGGTTTGCAAGACCCGGCCATCCATCATTATGGCTAGTGGGGTACATGAATCCCCAAAAGCCCGGTTAGCGTTTCTTTGTCAAAACACCTGACAAAGTCCATTTCGTCGTCATTGGTTGGAACTAGCATGAGAGGATCACCGTCAGCCCTTGCCTTCCCGGATGGCCTCTCACACTAAGTCCCGGGGCCCGTGTACATTCATGCTCTCGCCAAAACTTTTGGTAGGATATTCAAGTAAAAAGGGCTTTACGTTCGAAATCATTTACACGAAAACGACTCAATATATTATATATCAGTTTAGGCTCAAAACTTTACACAAAAAGGGATATATTGGGTCACCTTAACTATTAGAAGAAAAACTCACCTTACACAAGATAAAAAGGGACAACAAAGAGCTCAGAAATCGCCCTCGCCTCCGACAGGAACGGTATCTGTACGAAGAAAGTGAAGTGAACTCATGAGGACCATATAAGACGTACGGCGATGTCATGAATATGATATAAGATGCATAGATCAATAGATGTCATGAAGTCACATAAACACACTTTGCATTCTTTCTTTGAACATTCATAATCGTTT
>JBBMKE010430743.1:0-21376 GCA_037834125.1 Lippia alba | reverse complement strand
ATAACCAAATCCAATTCAATTACTAAATATCAAAGTAAATCACAATTATGAACTAGTTTAGGAGAGTTGAAATGGGGCGTGTTGGGAGGGACTTGGGTGAGAAATAAGCAAACACGAAATAATACCCTAGGTGGAAGGGATTGAATATTACATTGGGTTGGGATCTCCTGTTTCATATTCGTATTTTATCTTCTATTTTATTTATATATATGCATGTATACTATGTGGTCCAAATTTGAAGAAAGATCTTTTAAATTTTTAGTCATTATCATAATTATTTTTCTTTATTAATTAGAACCATCTATTTATACACATAAAAAGTGTATGTAAATAAAACAATAGATGAAATACAAAAATCAAACCGAAGATTTTAAGACATCACAATATAAACGAAGAAAGTAGCTAAATAACATGATGAATAGGCATATGTAAATAATGAGCATTGGGCACGAATATGTAAACGGAAATCTATCCAACATCCACCTTATGTTGTTAGAAACAAAACCTAAAATGTAAACTATTTATTGAGTTTATTGTACAAAAAATCTTGTGATATACCTTATTAGCGTTTCGAACCTTATGATTTGAAATGTCTCAATGTGAACCATATGATTGTATTAAATTAGCACTAACTTAACACTCAAAACCCTATGATCATGATAACAACATGGCTGTAGAGTTTTGAATGCTAATTTAATACAATAACAGGGTTCGTTTTGAGACATTTCAAATCATAGGGTTGTGAGTGCTAATTAAATATATTATAAGGGGTGAATAAGCAAAAAGCTCGCTATTTATTTAGAAAAACAGTTGCATCAACGGTCCAAAACTCGATTTGTATAGAAATTTTTTTACTCCATCTTGCAAAAATAGAACTCCTTCCGTGATTTATAAGAAATGCAATCAAGCAACAAATAAACAAACTATATAAGCAAATACCTTCCACATTTTGAGGATATTCCAACCAAGTATCTGAATGAAGACTATTTAAAAATTTGATTCAGCATGAAGTGATTCATCAACAGAACAAAGAGTAGATTCTGATGAGAGACAGCAGAAAAGGAAAACAATAACCTATCACACCCAAAGGTCTGAGTGACGACGTCCCACTGGGAGACATCAAAGGAGACGACACAGGAGACATCATAGGAGACAACATTGGAGATATGTTCATGGTTGCATTCGTCTTGTCCACACGTGAAGGTAGTGGTGAAGGAGCAGTAGTGGACAGGCGAAGCCGCTCCCATAACTCAGAACAATTGGTTTTCCAAAACCCGATCCTTTTATGTTCGCGGTCGTATGTTACAAGAGTATTCCTAACGATAATACCTGTTGCAACGAAAGATGATGAAAATGTGCATGTACAATCACTGATGCAAACAAAATTTTGTTCGAGGGGGGAAAAACATTGGACTTCTTAGAGACAGTAAATAAACCATGTATAAAGCATAGGATAGAGCAGATATTACCCCCCAAAAGAGTGGTCATATCGCCTCCGTTCTCGAAAATTCCTAGGCAGTATGCACCATTCACCTTCGAATGCTGTATGCCAGAAGATAAATAAATCAATGAACAAAAAAGAACTAAAAGCAGCTAGTATATCCACTAAGTACATGAACAGTTATGTTTTGCTTAGGGTGAATCACGAAACCATATCAAGACCCATTTTGTTTCATAAATTACACTTACCCCCCTTGTGCTTCTGTAATGTAATAAAGTCCTTATCGAATGTGTAAATGTACCATCTTTTCATTATTATAAGATTGGAGAAGAAGTAAACAAAAAAATTAGCAGGAATAGCTAAACTTAACCGCAAGGAGTCTAACTGTAATTTATGAAACCATGGGGGCAGGCATAAATACACCAAACCACAGCGGGCCTAGATATTACAATTTACCCTTTTTATGTATTACATGAGATAGACATAGTGACTTACACTGAATAAGTAATTTTCAGGGGACAACAACAGTTTCTGCTCATTGGCGAATACCATCTCAACGGACGGAAAGGTCCTCGAGAGTTTTGAAGGATCACTGCAGTGATACCAGCACTTACAAATCACTTTTGTGTATACAAAAAGCACTATCTACTGGATTTTATGATGATAATCATATTACCTTACTGCACCTGAGAAGCAGATATCATCATAATTGGGGTCCGGACCTTGTATCCTTTTGAGAGAGTGGAGTTCCTTGATGATCTACATTGCCAAAATGAGGAACGTAGCACCATAAAATCATTTATTTGTGTTTCTTATATTTCATGCCATTGTTCAAGGAACTCAAAAGTGAGAGTGGAGATTAAACTCAGAAGTGGAAAAAAAAATGCGATCTTAATTAACCATATATTATAAACTCTTTCTGATTTTTTAAAGACCATCTCATCTAAATGGTAAGCTATTAGAGAGGTGAATCATTAAAAATCTCATACATCCCTCACGCGCAAACATTTATTTTTTAGGCAAACAGGTGTCACCTGGCTGAGGATTCGACTAGAGGACATTGTTATGACCTAAGCTCCTAACACCATATTGCATGCCAACCTCATCTAAAAGCTTAAGCTATTAGATGGTAGAATCATTAAACATTTAAATATCTCAACATGATTTGCAAATATATTAACATAACTTATGGTATCAAATCGAAGGAAAATGAAACGAACGGTCCCAAAAATCAAGCAGAGATTAATTTGTGGTAATCAAAAGTGAGGATTCCTAGTTTCTACATTCAAAACTCTGACAAAAAAGTAGCATAATCTGCGATAAGATCGAATATCTTACTTCTTTTTTAAACGCTCCGAATGCCATTTTGGGAAGGTATGAATATGTCGTACCGCTATCCAGAACAGTTCCAAGTTTGCCATCAAAAACCTTCGGATCAAGAGGCAGCTTCTTCCCAGCAACATGAATCTCTCTCAGCTCAATGTTGTAATATGGACTGTTATTGCCATACAGATACTAGGGTATTAAACATGTGTTATGCTCACATGGTACACTTTAGAAAAGAGCTCAAGTGCCTAACTCTATGCTGTTAAACACAACCATTCTTGCGTAAAGTACAATTTTCAATTATTACAACTTACTCTAAATCTTACTCTAAATCTCAAACGATTTTTCGTAAATTTTCAACTATATACAAGAGTCTTTTTAAGGGGATATTTGTAATTATCCCATTATATAATTAATTTTCAGTATTAAAAATTTAGTTTTCATGAATATATTAGTTTGAATTTTAACCAAAAATACTTACTTTAAATGTAATGGCTGAAAATAGTGGAATGATAAGCAATATACTTACTATTAAACTAATTACTTACTGAGCTCGGACAGAGGTGTGTTTCAAGGGATTCAAACACGAGAGATACCTCGTTAAGATAACATATCGCCGAACTACTAAGCTATACCACTGGTACCATAGAAAAGTTTATAAGTTTCTCACCTATGCATATTGTCGTTCATAGGTACATCGCATGAAATTAAAAGTGTTCTTTAATTCATTACCTTTAAATTTACAGATTTGGTTACAATCAACTCTCTTATATATTTACCAACAAGGTTGGTTCAAGTGGTTAAATGGTTTTTTCTCCAGGGCAATAACTTGCGTTCGAATTCCACTGACCACATAGGAGTGTATGCGTGTTAAAAAAAAAAGAAAAAAAAAAGGCTCTCTTATATATTTTACTTAATAAAGAAAATAATTTGAAACACAGTTTAGTCATACCTCCGGTTAGGGTCAGACCGGGTAAAAACCATATCCACCGGGGGCGAAATTCCTCCAAGAACCATAGCACCACCCCCAACACCCATTCCTCCATAGCACAACGAGAACGAGTCGTTAATGACGCTTTTGGCAACTAGCTGATCCATAATGCTAAGATCTCCACGACCAAGACCGATGATCCCATCAGCATTCTGACTGTAAATATCACCCGTCTCCATATTCTCGCAGCCGAACACAGCTCGTTGTGGTTTTAGCTCACTTTGGTTGCCAAAGGACATGATGTCCTTACCCAAAACCCCGCTGCTCGAACTCTGTTCTAGGTATACACGTTCGTATGTACATTGCTTGCTTTCCTTGTCACAAGTGCAGTCCTTGTTGCACTTCACTGGTTCGTAGGTGCTTGATGATTCTGGTTGAAACTTTGGATCCTGTCCGAAGAGAATAGTGGAACCAAATCATGCAAGAAAATTCGGAGGAGCAATTTTGTTGCGGCCTAGTTTTTAGTCTTATTTATTGTAGATGTCCAGATATATTTTGTAACTTCTCAAACAAGAACGGGTAATTTCTAATTTCACCTAAACTTGCGGTAATAATGTAGAATGACCTTTCCAAATAACCGACAATTCTTTTTTTTTTTAATTCTTATCTCAAATTTGACCCAATCCAAAACTAACTAATCATGTGCGAAAATGTTAGATAGGTGAGACTAAGTTATTTTATCGGTTTTAATATCATTTAATTTTCTATTAATTATTAGATATTACAAATTTCGGGTCAAGCGCATGAATTTTTGAGCCCGCGCGTAGCCTCTGTTTTTCACATATTAAATTCATTTCTTAATCGCGACAAGGGGGGGCGAGTCGGGTGCGATTAACTGAGATTACAATTTTGAATCACCACTCCCTTTCCTTTTCTGGATTTTTTCTCAAACATAAATTATGCTCTAAGTTATTTTCTCGTATCAAATAATAAATTAAGATAATCTAATTATACTTAATCTGAATTAATAAGCCCAATATAAATTAACTTAAATTAAGTCACAAAAATTAATCTCACTGCTCTCTACGTATATTAAATTTTTTATTTGATTAATCACTTTTCCTAAATTTTCTAAATATAGAACACCTTTTCCTCATATTATATTGGTTGGTTCGAACTATACTTATCTTTTTGTCTCTATATATCTCCGATTCAGCCAAAATAGTATAAGGAGCATAAAAAGTATTAATCCTATATATTAATATAAATTTTAGGTAAGTGACTAAGTAATAAGTTATATAACTGGCTGAATTCATTGATTTAAATACAAATAAATTTTTTTAATTATAAAAACATAAGGTAAATTAAGATTCAGTGAATGTTCTCGTCTCATTTTTCATTTAAATGTTGTTGGGCACCACATTAATTTACAACTTTAAATTTTGTTTTTTACTACATCTTCTATCGCCACTTTCTCTTTAAAATCACAGCCAACACTAGCTGTGTCTTTTTTTTTTTTTATCTTTTCTTCATGTAATATGCCCTAAATACCCAACACTTTACTTTTATAAAGTTTATAATTATTTTTAAAATAAATTGGATACCACTAGTATTTTAATTTAAGATCTCAGCGCACTTTCTTATTTTTAATATATTAATTACAAAAATATCATTGCCAACGTTATATAAATCCATCACTTTTGCTTTTTAATTATCTAAACACTTAATTTCTTATTTCTGAAATAAGATTCAATATTTTATAAAGCTCAAAAACATTTTATAAGATTGAAAGAGGAATAAACTTTAGTCAAATATCCGCAGAAAGTGAAGTTTAATTTACTGTGAAAGAATTTAATTAATAACCTTATAGTGTCTTTTACAGTTTTAGTTTTACGTGATGAGTCAATCCTCAGTAATAGTTGTCATTCATGAACCAACGTAATTTATACTTTAATGGAATCAAACCTACATAAACTAAAAGAAATTATTCTCTAAATCAAGATTCCTCAAACAGAATATTATATGTCTCAATTTTTTTCCTAGTAAATAACATGTTACTTGTTAACATTCTCGTCAATCGATCTTTAGACTAGTAGACGACAAGTTAAAAGGAAATTATTTGATACCTAGTTGACCATCTTGAATTTTAATTAATACGAACCAATTAAGCACTACCTATTGGTGTATCTCAACATAATATTAGTCAAATCAAATATTTTGTTTCCAAGTCTTTTTATATGAACACTACAAAAGAAACTGGTATTTATGATAAACGTTTTTACTATAGTTTTTAACATGGAAAAAGAAAAAAATAATTATTTACTACAAAATTCAAATTGTAGCAAATAAATACCAAATAATACTAATATTTACAATAGTTTTAAACAATATCAAATAATCATTCCAAAACATGCAATTTTAATATTTTTCTATTACGCAAAAATATAAAAAAAAAAACTCAAAATTATCTTAAATACGTTTTTCTAATCATAATAAAATGCATTTTTTTTATAAAAATGCACCTATTATCATCAAATAAAACTTTAAAACTTAATTGTCCTAACCGAACCCAACTGATCTTAATACTCGAAACATGTGAAATACTCGAGCCAACTTACAAATTAATTGCATTTTGCCATTTTCTAAGTCATTGAGTCAATTAAAAATAGAAATAATTACAGTGAACTACTCTGCATTCACGCCTAATTACAACGCAGTTTATTATGATTGAAAAATTATATTTTAGTCACTAACTTTTATTAATATTGTAATTATGCCTAATTTTTATAAACTTTTAGGATGATTTTTCATTTTTTGTCATACATTAAATGTAACATTTGTAAAAGCGTAAGAAACATAAATATAATTTGACATAAATGCAGAATAATCAGCGCCTTAAAATATAAAAAATTGTGGATCTAAATTATATAATTAACTCAAGTTGTGGAAGTGGAACTTAAGAGAAGCATCAATCATGCAATTAATCAAGATCGAAAAAATCCAAAAAGTCAAAACATTATAATTAGAATCCACAAAAACAAGTACCAGCTGGATGCCGCACTCTTCACATGTGGAGCAGGGCACAAAGGTAAGAGAACTGCCGGAATCCACAATCAGAGCAAATTCCTGCGGCGGCGTTCCGATCCCCACACGAGTCGTGTAGTACCTGCACCGTCGCATTTGATCAGAATCAGATCAGATCCAAGTCCAACCAATATCGGCCACACAATCAAAATTGAACTATAACAGTGAATGCAAAGAGACCCATTAAGTTGGAGATCGTCATGCAGTGGCATCCGGGCGTTGGAAGTGCCGCGGAGCTGGCGCCGCCGCCGGGGATTGTAGAAGTCCTCCCTGGAGCGACGGTGGTCGCCGCTGTTGTAGAACAGAGGTAGAATCATTGCGTCGTTGCCGTTGTCACCACCGGAAGTTATTGGATTTTTACCCGGTGAAACGGCGGCGGCGACGACGGCGGAGGAGAGTATGAACAAAGTAAATGCCCAAGCCATCTCTCTCGCTCTCCCTTCTTGTGTTCTTCCGAAAGTTTGGAAGGAAACACACTAGAAGTAGAGGATGGAAGTGCTTTTGGGAAATTCTTGAATTAGCTCACCATTTTTTACTTCAATATTAAATCCACACATCTGATTTGAACTTTAGAAAAAAGAATTAAGAATGTAGTATTCTAAAAATCAGATCAAGTCAACTCACTCAATTTATTAAGTTATCATACATCTCTGCTAATTTTTTCTTTACTGGAATTGGTTCCTCCATTTTATGGTTGTCATTCTTCAATAATTTGTTGAGTTATGAAGTCAACGTACTCACACTAATATTTTTACACGTATACACACTAGTATATTTCTACACACGTTTCGCTATATTTTTATACATGTTAGCACATTTATTCCCTTCTGGAATTGCTTCCTCCTTTTTATGGTTGTCATTTTCCAATAATTGGTTTAGTTATAAAGCAAACTTAATCGACTAATCATTTTACACAAATACACGCGCTACTATATTTCTCCACACATTCCTTTATATTTTTATACATGCTATAAAATTCTTTTTTTCATACATTTACATACTTAAACATATTCATATATCACTACAACAAAAGTCAGTTGTTATGACAAAAGAAACTCCTTATATGATATATATTGAAAAGTTAGTTTGCGACGCTTAGATGTTGTATATATAGTATCTCGTAATGTTTTGAAACACTTAAAATGTCTCTTTTGATGAGGTTTACCAGTATTTGTTCGAAAAGGGAGAACCACTGTAGAGGTAAGGCTCAGACACGGAAGTCGTATAGGAATCAGAAGCATTGATTCTACTAGTTAGGAAAAACACCAAATTGAAGGTCCAACAACTTAATATCTTAGCGACCAAGTCTCTGTGTGTGTAGGATTTCGGGGGAAGAAGAAGAAGAAGAAGAAGAAGATCCCCAACTAGAGACAACACCTACCCTTTTATAGTTGAGGGTGGGGGCTAAAAGGTCATTTTGTGGTAGGTGCTCCTGAAAGGGATGTGAACCTGGAATGTGGCATCGTGCGAGTGGCTTGCGTAATTAGGCCTGCAGATGTGTCAAGGAAGTGGCCGTAAAACAGGTGTGTAGGTGCACTATATATCTCGCTGAGGTTGTTATTGAGGGGCTGCTCCCTTTGAGGGAGCGTATTCTCCCGAGGAGAACGCGGTCTTCAGTTCCTCGAGGGACTCTGGGCTTTGGACGTGAAGTGGGCCAGACGCGCCACGTGGTTCTTAGATCGCCCGGGGGCGCACTCTTATTGCTCCGTTGAGGGTAGCTGCCTCGGTTCTCCAGGTAGGCGGACTGAGCCATAGGGGGACCACGGAGCGACGACGTGGCTTGTTGGGTATGTTTTAGTCTCATCATCAATAACTTATTTTATTAAGATATTTATGTTTGTCCTTTTAGTGTATTAATAAGATACAAATAATGTCCGTTATACAAAGTTTGAAAATTAGTAAATAATTAATCTTGGAACACTTATGTCTTTAAATTTATATCATTTTGTATTTGTAATTGATGAGGAGAAATTTCTAGGTACGAGCATAAACATGAAACCATTCATCAATGATCGAGCACTTTTCTACTCGTAGTTTGCCGAAAAGATTGCTTTGAACCACTTGAATTTGTAATTTGGGGAAGTGCCGACAACTACTTGAAACCTGGTTCGAACAAGAAGGTAGGGGTGAAGTCGAGACCAACTTAGGGGAATTAGGGGTTTTACCCGAGTTGACACTTCAATGCTCAAGTCAGTTATCAGATGATTGAGGTCGAATACTAGCTGCAGTAAATGTGTTAGGTAAAAAATTACCGGTTGAAATAAATGTAGGAGTATTTATAGCAGGTGAAATCATGATTACTCCTATCGACGCGTCTCTTCCTCAAACTGACCAGCTAAGCATTTAATGCCCGGTCGGCCATTAACTTGAGGGTAGTTAATGGCCACATGGTTGTTCTGAGTCGAGATAGTCGACAGTCCGAGATCTAGATATCAGACTCGAGATGGTCGATACTTGTGAGCGGTAATTTTTTGGGGGGGTAAAAGCTACATTCGACTTGAAGTTCGAGCCGTATCAAATTCTCAAGGAGACATATGACACTATCCCAACGATCCACATGGGCAGATAGGTCCGAGCCACGTTAATACTGATAAATATTTAACACATTCTAATCAAATTTTATATATAATTCTCATAGATATATAATATTTTATTATATTAAATTTAAAAATAAAAATAAAAAATGTTGTTAAAAGTTTATACTTTTTTTGTCCATAGATATTATCTTAGAGTAACTGCTTTAGCTTTTTGGATTTTAAAATTATTTTCTTTTTCAATTTTTTTATTACATTCTCAATGTCTTATTTCTTACTTATTTTTTATTTTCTCTTTTCTCTCACCTTACTCTCATTTTTTTATTATATATTTCTTTTTTTCCATATTTTTAATTTTTATTTTTAATTATCTTTTAAATTCATAATTATATTAAAAATGATAATAATATAAAAATTTTAATTTAATATATATTTAAATAATAATAATTTTATTATTTTAATATGTACACATAGAGTGTGCAGAAATTACTAGTATTTATAATATTTTGTGTATTTACCAAACTTTAAAAAATTAAAACAAAAAATTTGTAAGAAGAACAGAAGAAAGAAACAACAAAACCAGGAATTTGATTGAAAAAAACAAAACAAAACAAAACCAAAAAACAAAACAAAAGACAAAAAGACCGAAGGAAACAAAAACCCCACCCCCCTCACACGAGAAATTCTCGATTCCATTCCACGTTTTAGTGCTAATAATCATTGAGCCAATTGCCGCCCCACGTGCAGCATCTCGATTCCCGGAGCAAACGTCCAAACTCCTCCAAAAATGTGTTGTCTGCATCCATCATTTTGTGCCGTTTCTAATTACCCATTTCTAACTTTGGAACACCAAGTAATTAACTTATAAACTTTTGTACAAGAAGAGTTGGTCTAGATAATTAAATAATTTTTTTTTCAATGTGATATCGCGATTTTGAATTTTGTTTGATTATGCCTATAAAGGAACTTGAATTTGTGGCCTATCGCCATCACCGAGTTTAGTCTACTTTGGTCAAGTTTATATTTCTTGGTTAGTTTCTCATTTGGAATCTTGTCTCGCCAAAAAATCCCCCACAATTCCACATCCCAGGTCATTTTTCCTTTAAAAGAATATAAAACTCCTCGTTTTTCGTCAACACTATAAAACCAGTATACTGACTTCCCGGTTGCCACTGATGTTCTGTGTGAGAAAGAGAAAGAAATAGAAAGAGAGAGAGGGGACTTTTTCTTCAACTAATAAAGCCAATTTCTTCTCGCATGGCATCAGGAAGTTCTCTGCCCGCTCAAAGGTAATCATATAATTTTGACCCTTTATCAGTTTTAACTGCGTTCTTGAATCTTGAGTGTTGTTATTTGCTACTGTTTTTGGGTGATTTGATTCTTTGAAGCTGAGTAGTTATGTATGATCTGCTCATTTTTTGGGTGTGGCTGTTGGTTTTTATTCATTCCCCTTTCCAAAGCTGCTTATTGTGTTCTTGATTTTGTTTGGCACCAATTTTAGTTGGTTGGTTGGTAGACAAGAAAGGGGTTCTGTATGGAGCATTAGAATTTTTATTTCTGGTGATCTGCAGACTTTGTTTGGGTAGAGGGCTAATTTCTGAATAAATTGGTGATAGAGGACTGATTTGAGAGTTTCATGACATAATGGATCAGGAGTAGGGGTGGGAAATGGATCAAGGTACTCGATTATGCGATTCGACATCTTCGTTTAGTATACAAACCAAACTTGAGCACGGCTCGAGCTCGATCGAATCTGTTGAAAATTAAAGACTTATGTGAGTCAAATTACTGACTTTTGGTTCGATTAGAACTCAGTTCATTTAACAATCAAATCAAGTACAAACAAGACGTTAAGGTTGATAAAAGACTCGAAGCAAACTTGAACAATGCTGTGTTTGATTCGACTCGATTCATTGTGAAGTGAACAAAGTGTAAGTTGGATACTAAAAATTACATGAACCTCATTTGATATATGGAGACAGGTGCCTGCCTAAATATTTGTGGTCTTTGGAATTTCTTTTGGATTTATTTTCATAATTTCTAACGTTTCTATGTAAAGATTGAAAAAATGGAAATCCCCCTCCCCTAACAGATAAAATGGAATTTTTTTATTTATTTTCGTAATCTTTAAAAGTTAAAACATGGCAATTTCAAACACCCCCCCCCCCCCCACCAAAAAAAAAAAAAGAAGAAGAAGATGAAACACTCTTTTCAATCTTGCACCTCTCTCCCCATGATGCAGACTCCATGATCCTGACTCTGTCCGTTTTATCAAATTGAATGAACAGTTTAATCTTGTTTATTCATTCTCTTTCTCTCTGTCAAAAAACAATAAATGGAAAAAGAAAGGAAATCTAATATCTCAAAAAACCATGAAGAACTAGCATCTTGAATGAAATGTAATCCCCTCCCGTTACAGTTTCAATGCTGATCATCTGGATTGATCTTTATTGAAGTGGAGAAAGGCATCGCTGACATCTCCTTGTTTGGTTACATAATTGATGTCCTCTTCTTTTCCATCCCTTCCTCTCTTTAATCTGCAGTGTAATATCATCATTGTGAATGATTAAAGAGGTAAAATATTTAAATTCCTTGTTGAATTCCTCAGAGAGTGGATTGATTTTTTCGATTTTCTTGAGAACTAGATCGTTGGCTTTCTCACCACCTTTTATGATCTTTTCCTGTCATGATTGGGATTATATAACAGCAAAGCAAAAACTAATGCTAACCATATTTACTTCATAAGATAATGGATGATAAGATTAATATTCCGACTTAAAATTGTGTTTGCTAATATTTTTGCAAGTTCATGATTTATGACTCGACCTGAGATTATATTGGATAAAAGGTCGATAGGTCATCTCAAGTTCCAAGTGGGATGTACAATCCACCATCACATCCCACTATTATTGTCATCGATCACTCATCTATTCTATCTCATTTCGACCAACTAAGTAAACATTGGATTATCCCCTCTTTGCATTTCATTTGGTTCCATATGCTTAGCAAGTACACCTCAAGCTTTTGTTTCCATAATATTAGCTTGTAACTACATTGTTTAGATAAGTATTAATTCCCTTTCATAGTTGCAGCTTATTATTTACATCATCATTATTCACACACATAGTATTATTATCATAGAAAACAGCATCATATTTCACACACGTAGTATTATTTACATTTGTCGAGAAAACTCATGCTGAATAACTGAACTATGGTAAACATAGAAGTAAGCACCTAAAATCTCTAGCAACTTAATACTTTTAGATGAAACGGTAATTTGCTGTACTGTCACATCACCCATTACAATTTATCTCATGATATCCCAGATTATTAGGGAAAGTTGCTCTAGTCACTGGAGGAGCCAGCGGCATCGGGGAGAGCATCGTGCGTCTTTTCCACATGCAAGGTGCCAAAGTTTGTATAGCGGACATTCGAGACGACTCAAGCCAGCGTCTCTGTGAGAGCCTAGGTGGACCCGGCCCAGACATCTCCTTCTGCCACTGTGATGTCACAATTGAAGACGACATAAGCCGAGCAGTTGACTTCACAGTCGACCGATTCGGTACCCTCGACATAATGGTCAACAATGCTGGCACAGCAGGCCCGCCTTGCCCTGATATCCGGGACTTCGACATGTCCTTATTTAGCCACGTCTTCGATGTGAATGTGAAGGGTGTCTTCATGGGGATGAAGCATGCAGCACGGGTGATGATCCCTGCGAAGAAAGGGTCGATTGTGTCAGTCTCCAGTGTGTCAGGGGTCATGGGGGGCATAGGTCCCCACTCATACACAGGGTCCAAGCACGCCTTGGTGGGTTTGACTAGGAATGTGGCGGCTGAGCTCGGGAAGCACGGAATACGGGTGAACTGTGTGTCGCCCTATGCTGTGGCAACGGAGTTGGCATTAGCGCACTTGCCCGAGGATGAGAGGACCGAGGATGCATGGATTGGGTTTCGGGAATTTGTGGGGACACATGCGAACTTGAGGGGCGTGGAACTGACTGTGGACGACGTAGCTAACGCAGTGGTTTTCTTGGCGAGTGATGAGGCAAGGTACGTTAGTGGGGATAATCTTATGCTTGATGGTGGGTTTACGTGTGTGAATCACTCGCTGCGGGTGTTCCGATGATGGGAGATTACCGTTTCATGTTGTTTGGGATGTTTTTCGTGATGAAAATGGATGGTTGTAGATTGTTTCGTACTGTCTGGATCTTGCTATACACATTCTTTTGGTCGATTTTTGTATATTCACTTGCATTCTGGGGAATTTGATGCTATTCTGATAAGTTCATGGGGTCGGATCTTTTATTTCTCTTTTTGTATTTTACTATGGTATTCAATGCCTGGAGCCTGGAGGCATGAGTAGAGTGGAATCTGTATATAAGATTTGATAAAATTCATGAAGTGTTGGAGCATAAAGGTCAGTTTGTGAATAAATTGAAATGTTCATGTCATTATGCATCATTTAGCACTTAATTATTTATCATCTCATGATTTCTTGCTTAAAATGCCTAAGAATCTAAAAATTTTCAATTTGTTCATATTGAGCCAAACAAATTACATGTATCACTGGTCAACGAGCTGGTTCATGTGGTTAATGAATTCATTCTTTAGGACAATAATGTGGATTCGATTTGAATCCCCTTGGGAGTGTGTGTAAAATTCACGCGGTTAATGAATTCATTCTTTAAAATAAACTTTTGAGAGTGTGTAAAAAAAAAAGGCATGTATGACGTTGTAGTGAAGTGCTTGGACAGTTAGCAGCAACCAAATAACTATGCGTTTTAAGGCCAAATCAATCAAACTATGTGAGGTTTACATCAGAATTTTACCAACACAGTATAAAATTGGCCTTGTGCTGGGTTCGAATTATAACAGACTAGTGATATTTTGTTATTTCCTTTTGTTTTTTGGTTTAACATCTATTTTAGTAACGATTTCTCATATTACACAATTTTTTGATTTAAAAGCACTACTCTTGTGTTTATTTCCAATTATGATGTACGAATACAAATACAGTAATGCAGATATAATATAAACATGATAAATATGAATTATTTTAAAATTATTACATGACAATTGTCTGACATGAGTGTTGGAAGTGAATATCGGAGCAGAAATAACATAAAAAATAATATTTATAAAAGTCTCTTCATATCTCCCATATGAAATATCTATGTAGAAACATACAAAATCAGCGAGCTATATGCACCAAAAACCCTGTGGTTTTCATAATTGATGAAGAAAACACTGGGTTTTGAAAATTCATTTATAAAACCTCATGATTTCGAATTACTGCTCACCGCCCCTGATATCAATCTGACACGTTTAAGAGATGAAATACCTTAATTGTCCATTTAAAAGGTGACCCTTTGTTTCACCCTATATCACCAAAAGTTAACCTAAGTGAAAATCAAAATCAGATTTCACATTTCTGTTGCACAGTGAGCGGGAAATGAAGAAGAAAGGTTCCACCCCATTTTGGGCTTGATCCAGACAAGAATTTCTCGCATTTATCAACCGATTGAAGAAGACAACGTTTCTACACGGTCCAGGTTTGCAATTTTCTCACTAAATTATGTCGTGATTTTAGGGTTTTGTATCCCCTTTGACCTTTTGTGCTCGTTTTTTCCTTTTAGCTTGACACCATGGAATAGCTTGATACATTCCGCTTGTAAGGAGTTTTTGTTGTGATTTTTGATCAATTTAGGGTATGGGTTCTGTGTTGGTGAGATTATTTTGCTGAAATTTCTTGCTTTGTCGAAGTGCTAGAAACTATGGGGGGTTTATGGTATAACTCGATGTATTTTGTGATTTTGTATAGATATAGGCCCTGAGTATGTATTTGTGTTCTGATTGAGGGTTTTGGGTTGCTATTACAAAATAGAGGATTAATTAACTACCTAAGGTTGTTAAGTTTAGGATTTTGTAGAGAGATTCCATTAAGGATGAGAGACACTAACATCTAATATACAATACAAAGCAATACTGGAACACTCGATACCGGTACTAAAGGTCAAGCCCCAATGGAATGATTGGTAACAATAGCACCAAAGGTCAAGCCCCACTAAGACTCTTGGTACTACTAATACCGCAGTCAAGTCCCATAACTCAGCTCAATCACTCCTATCCATACTATTACAAATCTAACAGTATGTGAATACACTATCTCCATGTGCTTCCAACAACTACTGTAATAGGAGGAAGTAAAAGCGTTATTGCATGAGTTAGTTCTCAAATGATCATTCAAGCCTCTTTATATAGAGCTCCAAATATGACCAAATTGGGCAAAAACTTCGAATATTTGAACTCATGTTGAATCCAACTGTCATGCACCAACTTTCTCCCTTCACAAACCTGCAATTAAGACTTTAAAAGAATAGTTCAACAGTAATAATAAGTTAATTATAACATTCCAAATTTTTAATTGAAATTTATGCAAAATAATATTTGTTTTGTCAGCTTTCAAAACATATAAACCCCAATTTATTTCGATGAGACTTCAGGACTAACAGTTCATCTAAAATGTATATATGTCCCTTGAATGAAATTTCGTCCTAAAATACCTCGAGATAGATCGTGATACGTGTCACTTATCCACCACGGATAACAAGAGCGCTTGCGCAGCAAGTGAAACAACAATGTATCCTTTCAAGCATGATGCCCGTCGGATTCACAAGCATTCCTCCGTTCATATAATAAGTGTAGATGTTAATTATCCAGAAGTGAACAAAAATTTAAATGTCATTAGTATTGTTAATAACTAGTTTCCCCAAGATAATGTTTGAAGAAAGTGGCCATCTATTCTTTGAGGCCCACATTTAGACTATGACATATGAATAAAAAAAGTATATGAAAGATGCTTAAAGATGTTTCCCATTTACCGAAGCTAGCTCCAAAGTCACACGGCCACATTTAAAAGTTAAAACCTTTTCCGCCATACCAATTTCTTTACCTACAATAGCCAATAGGGCTTATAGTGAAACTATATCTTTGTTTCATTCTTTGTCATATTCCCAGATGCCAATTCTTATGGCCTTCTTTAATCTTCATACACATAAGAGAACCCTTCATCTATTTTGTTAATACTTTCAAAACACTATCTTAGAACTCTTTTTAACTAAGATAAATTGATGCAAACCTGTGTTTGCAAAGTATGCGGACACAATGACAAAATACGAATATGACGATACAGATTTTTTCGAAAGTGTGCGATACAGTGTAATAAAAATCTTTAATATGATGCGACACGATAAATAATATTTTTAAAAGTATTCGTCCATTAGGAATATTAAATAACTAAGTTACAATTATTTGCTCAGGATATAAACAAAATAAAACTACTTTTATATAACGTGATTTAATACAACCAAAAGATTATATCATTAATTTATATTTTAAAACTTAAATTAGAGAAAAAGATTTTTTTGTCATCCGAACTTTGCATATTTTGCAAGTTAATTATCATCCAAACAAACTTTTATTTCCTACTAACCATCTGATCTTTACATTTATAACAAACCGTCATCTAAACCATTTCTTTTTTTTTTTTGTTGGTTTTGGGAGAAAAAATTGACACGTAGCATGTTTAAAAAATATACACATCACACCAAAACCATCTTTAAATGACAGTTTGTTACAAATGCAAAGATTGAATGACGGTTTGCAATAAAAGTTTCTTTGGATGGTGAATTGTAAAAATGCGCAAAATTAGGGTTCCCATTAAATTAATATAAAATTTGAATCCACATTAGTATCAAAATTTCTAATTCTCTGTGGTTTATAAATTATAATCTTTTTTCATTTACTCTTTCACATTAATTGTATTATTACACGGTTGAAATTAAAAGAATTTTTTGTTTTTGTTTTTTATATCACAATTGTTTTAGAATCAACTAAAAAACCTTCGATTTTTATCGAACTTATTTCCTGCTATAACAGAATGGCACCCAAGTGTACCTACAATATTTAATCTTATGTGACAAATTTTTTTCCACATCACAATTATAATGTATAGATATAAATAAAACACAAGATGAAATACAATTATTGGTTTCCCAAAATAACAAATGGTGCATCGAAGTTAAGGTAATAATTCCTCCCCACCCCTAACTTTCCTGTTATTTTTATGGAGCTTTTGATTAATAGCCCTTTTGATTTTCTTCGAAAGGAAGTCTTCATGTGCACATAATTTGGTAAACAAAAGAAGGCGCATGGCAATGGAACAATTTTCATCATTGGGAAGGATGACAACAATTGGAAATTCTTATCCTATTTTAGAGCAATACTTGACCTGTTATAATTATATTTTATTTTAACCTATGATTATATGAATCAGTGTAGTTGAGTGATTTAGTACAATGGTAGGTTAATGAGAGATTTTATAGTTGGTTCTTTTGATATGAAGTTATTATTAATATGAAAAATTTTATATTTTAATAGTTTGACCTAACTCAAATTCAATAATTGAGCTATAAAACTATATATATATATATATATATATATTTTTTGTTGATATAAGTGCAAGCATATATAAATACATTTATAAATTTTTAAAGAAAAGACAAAGTGGAATTAAAGTACAAGAATTGGAAATTTATTTAGCAAATTGAATTATGTGTGACGAGATGAGTATATTTTTATCGTATGTTATGCCTTACATAACTAATATGTTTATTGTCAACAGTAATTGATTCAAGTGGTTTTTCTATCGCAATGATCCAAATTCGAATTTCACTTGTATGGATGTATTTTAAAAAAAAATCTATTTATTCTATAAAATATTGAACAATAAATTATCAATTAATTTTGGTGTAAATAGATTATATTACTTCTAAGAACGAACAAGTGTTCGCAACTTTAGAAAAGAATATCCAAAAATAAAGGTTAGCAATTGATAAAAAAAAAAGTTTGCAGTGTTAAAATCGACATGCATACAGTAAAATAAAATTAAAAAAAATAGTGAATTCAAGTTGACCATTTGTACTAAATAAATAAACAAATAAATAAATATACCTTTATTAACAGCACTGCCATTTATTTTATTCATATCCAATATAATAATTTATTTTTCTCTTTTTCTCTGGAATAACAGTCTATTACATGTATAACATAAAGATATCGGGACAATAAGATACCTGCCAAGATTTAATGAAGTCGGTCACACATCCTAGTAAGACGAAAGTTACCCATCAAATTAGGGATAGTGTTTAACTCTTTAATCTTTATTTATGTTTAGTACGTGGTGGACAAACTTATGGATTCGTTATCCGTTTGATGTTAACATGAACAGATATTTTGCTTTGTGACAGTGATACAGCAAACAGAGTCCTCAACCAAAAAATAAAATAAAAATTAAAAAAATTAACTGGTTTAGCGGATGTCATTCGAAACATAATATTATTTTTAAATAATTTTTTTTCGGACTCACCAATACCACCTACAAGTCATAATATTTTATATTTTTGTAAGCTTCACCTGTGGTATTTATGAGCCTCTTTATTTTAATGTTTTTTTTCGAATCCTGTAATTTTAATATTCTTTTAACTTTATGGGCAATATCAATGTGGTTTCATAAATTTTGTTTTCCTAGCTCTAATTATTTGACAAGCCCTGGGTACACTGTATTTTCTCTCTGGTACAGGTATTGGAACATTGATGCAGCAAACTTGTAGAGAACCATTGAGGCATTGAAGCAGTAAATTCATACTTGAATAATTACCTCATAACCTCAATGTAATAAATACGTAGCAATACATTATTGTAACTTTAAAATTGTAATGGGTTGTAAAACCATAATTTATACAGACTTAAATAATAACTTCCATACAATATTGCCGGAATACATTGTTGTAATTTTGAAATTATAATAGGTTGCAGCACCTCAAAATTTAAACGGATTATTTCCTGCAGAATGCATACACACTCCTTATAAATTAAAACTCTTTCAAAACTTTTCTTTACCCAATTTTTCTAGTACCTTTACATAATTCATCCGGTTAAGTGTCCCATATCAAATAAATATTTATGTAGTATTCAATATATAATATTTTAACAACTCTCCCCTCAACAACTAGTTTTTGGGGGTGAGTAAGGTCAAACTCATTATTCAACATGGTATCGGAGTAGGTTCACTGATGTTTCAATTTCTGTGTCTGTCTCTTCACCCCGTCAGATGTTAACAGATATTCCAATTCTAGCTTGCGAATATTCCGATTCTTTTGCTTATCTCACCCCGTCAGATGTTAACAGATATTCCAATCTCACCCCGTCAGATGTTAACAGATATTCCGATGTCGTATACCGATTCTGGCTTATAGTCAGTTATTCCGATTTCTCTGCTTATCTCACCCCGTCAGATGTTATCTCACCCCGTCAGATGTTAACAGATATTCCGATGTCGTATTCCGATTTTGGCTTGCAGTCAGATATTCCGATTCCTCTGCTTATCTCAATCCGTCAGATGTTAACAGATATTCTGATGTCGTATTCCGATTCTGGCTTATAGATATTCCGATGTCGTATTCCGATTCTGGCTTGCAGATATTCCGATTCCTGTGCTTATCTCACCTCGTCAGATGTTAACAGATATTCCTAGATGTTTCGATTCATTCCGATTCATGTGCTTATTTTTTCACCCTGTTTCGATTCCTGTGCTTATCTCACCCAGCTAGATGTTTCGATTCATTCCGATTCCTGTGCTTATCTCTTCACCCCGCTAGATGTTTCGATTCATTCTGATTCCTGTGCTTATCTCTTCACCCCGCTAGATGTTTTGATTCATATTCCGATGTCGTCAGATGTTAACAGATATTCCTTCTGATTCCTGTGCTTATCTCACCCCGCTAGATGTTTTGATTCATTCCGATTCATGTGTTTATCTCTTCACCCCGCTAGATGTTTCGATTCATATTCCAATGTCGTCAGATGTTAATAGATATTCCTTCCGATTCCTGTGCTTATCTTACCCCGCTAGATGTTTCGATTCATTTTGATTCGATTCATCCCGTTTCCTGTACTTATCTCTTCACCCCGCTAGATGTTTCGATTTATATTCCGATGTCGTCAGATGTTAACAGATATTCCTTCCGATTCCTGTGCTTATCTTTTCACCCCGCTAGATGTTTCAATTCATTCCGATTCCTGTGCTTATCTCTTCACCCCCATCAAATGTTCCGATGTCTGGCTTGCAGATATTCCGATTCCTGTGCTTATCTCACCCCATCAGATAATAGATATTCCGATGTCGTCAAATGTTAACAGATATTCCTTCCGATTCCTGTGCTTATCTCACCCCGCTAGATCTTTCGATTCATTCCGATTCCTGTGCTTATCTCTTCACCCCACAAGATATTTCGATTCATTTCGATTCCTGTGCTTATCTCTTCACCCCACCAAATGTTCCGATGTCTAGCTTGCAGATATTCCGATTTCTATGCTTATCTCACCCCGCTAGATGATCCGATTCATTTCGATTCCTGTGCTTATCTCTTCACTCCACCAAATGTTCTGATTCCTACAATATTCATGCTCCAGTTTGTCCAGCATTTCGCGGCCTTGGCCGTGACGGGAGTGTATTAAATGTCCCACATCAAATAAATAATGATGTGGTTAAAGTATTGGAGCAAAATTCTTAGGGAAAAAAAGCAAATTTTTTAGGGAGAAAGAACCCGAATTCCTTGTCGGGCCAAAATTCCTCCTCACTGCCGCCAATAGTCCTCTTCCTCGATGTTCCCGGCGCGTCATTCTTACCCTGGCCACTGATTCTTTCTCACCTTCTCCGCGTACTTCTCACCTTCGCTGATCACCTTCACCGTTGCCACTCCTCACCGTCACGTCCTCTCTCCATAATGTGCCTTTTTCACCGTCAACACTTCTCAGTATGCCTTTTGGTTTCTTAAATGAAATGGGAGGGAAGAATATTGTTATGTCGTCTTCATTTTTTGTTCAAGGATATTCTGATAATTTCGCAATAAATGGAGAGTGAAATCAAATTAAAATTTTAAATTGATAAGTTAGTATTGATAAATTTTTTATAGAAGAGTGATGTCAAATTTAT
>JBBMKE010430733.1:0-10377 GCA_037834125.1 Lippia alba | reverse complement strand
GCTCATTATACCTGCAAAAAGTTCAGTGAACTGTCACTTCAACCTGCAACTTTTTAAAATTATAACACAATGCAGGTAGGAATCCTATGCATCAATTATGGCACATTTTTTTTTTTTTTGTTTCTAGCGAGCAACCAACTTATTTGCATTAAAAATTAATATAATTTTGTATAATTGTCATAGCTATTGGCGTTTATGTCACATCTAATATTAAAAAAAAATACTATTTATAAACGCCAAAGCCATTGGCGATTATAAAAAAAAATATTAAAAAAATATAAAAACGACAGAATCTCTGACGATTATACAAAAAAAATATTTAAAAAATATAAAAACGCTAGGATCTCTGGCGATTAAGAATAAAAAATAATAAAAAATTCTCCATCGCCCACAAATATGACTACCCCATTAAAATATTATTAAACAATTCAAAAAAACACCAAAAACTCTGACGTTTTAGTGCAAAATATTAACCCATTTTATTTTCATATTACTTTATGAATTCGAATAAAAATAAATATTATTTTTAAAAAATCCTAACTTCTAACTAAAAAAGTATTTCCAGCATTGTCGCTTTTCTTTTCTTTCTTTTTTTTTTCCCCCAAAGAGGATTGTTGTTATTACAGATTGTAAATCTTGATCTTTGGGTATAGATTCCATATTCTTAAATAAAAGAATAATTTTAGACTATTTCTAACTATTTTCAGCCTAATTTTAAAACAATAATTTTAGATGATTTGTAACTAATTCCAGCCTGCTTTTAGACTATTTCAGACTAATTAAATTCTACCCAAATTTAGTCCAATTTTAATACATCCTAACCGCTCCAATTTGAAATTTCACTTTTATTTTCTTCTAGTTTAGTCTAATTTCAAACTATTTATATTATTCAAGTTTGAGTCTAATATAAATCTAAGTTTAGTCTAATTTCAAACTATTTATATTCAAGTTTGATTCTAATATAAATCTATTTAGAGACTACGTATCTAATCATTATTCATTCAAGAAAATCGAGATTCAAGAGAAAAACACTAATTTAAAGACTAACTTCATACTAATTTCAGTCAAATTTTAGTCAAATTTCAATCTAACATTTTAACTTCAATCCAATTTGAAATTTCTGTTAGATTTTCGTCTAGTTTTATCGAATTTCAGTCCATTTATATTCTCATTTCAGTCTAATATAAATTTATTTTCCGACTACAAATTCAACTATTATTTATTCATAAGTCAGTCGCGATTCAAGAGAAAAACAATAATATGGGACTATTTCTAACTAATTTTAGACTGTTATAGACTAATTTGAAAATTTCAGAATAAATTTGGCATTTTAACTAAATTTTGATTCTCAAGAGGAACGACATTTTTAGCCAAATTTCGTTAACATGAAATATTAAACGATATGCCGAAAAAGGATCCAGGTGGGGTCGAACCACCATCCTCTCAAAGCACGCATGCCCTTGAGCGCTCTTCCATTCTTGAGCTCATGGATCCATCTCAATCTGTTTGGCATTACACAAACTTCTTTATTTAAATAAATCATTAACTTAAAATCGTCCCTTTTAAGAATCAAAATTTCTAGATATAATTATTAGAGAATTCACCTACTTTCTTGAAACGATCTTTCAAGGAATCGGGGGAATGTTATTAAATAAAATATAAAGTTAAAAAAAAAAACCCAACCCGAACCCAATTTCAATAAAATATAGGACCAAAAAATATCAACCCAGCCGAACCCAATTGATTTTTTTTCTAATAAATTTCAGTAACATAAAAAATATCAACCCACCCATTCAATAACTGGGTGTGCATATGATTTTAGCTACAAAGCAAAAATCCACGCTACCTACCATTTTCATTTTCTTCGTTATCATGAAATTACCTTTTTACTGGAAGTTGAACCTATCTCGATATATACCAGACAATTTAACCGACATCCACAGAACGCAAATCTAATTCTAAATCAGTTTTCCACCTCGATCTTATGAGCTTTAATTAGTTACAAAAGACGGCTGACTGAAAATACAGACAGATAATTACTGATCTCAATGTGAACAAAATATCCATGGATGGAATAATTTCTTTAGACGTATTACTTACCACGAATATCAACTGTGAACAAAATAACATAACAAAATTATAAATCCCCAGCACTGGGCAACTGGAAGGTGGCAGAATCACCTCGAGGTATAAATAAACTCATTAATCTCACAATATATAAATAGAAGCTTAACTTTACCAAATCTCTTCATACAGCAGCAGCCAGAGAACTAGTAAAAGCAATCCAGCAGAAATTGCCATCCACGGAGAGATTAGTGCAATTAGGCTGACGCACAAACAGAACACAATTGACACGAATATTATGATACATCATCGACACAGGTCCCTGCAACATCAACCCACGCCCTCGAATCAACATCAGAATCTCATAACAGACAACCACAATAAAAGAAAATCGCAGGTGAAACCGATTATAAACACATTTAGAGCACATACCTACCATTAGGTATTACATCGACGGATGGGCTGTAGCCATCTCCATTCAACGAGACGATCCAATCCACAGCATCCTCCTCGACGAGCTCCCGCAGCTTCTCGCTTCCTCGCACCATCCTCGAGACCAGCAGTCAAAGAAACTCCATTCTCCAGAAACTCCAAAAGAATCCAGCTCTCCAACAATTTGCCAACGTAGTTTGACTACTACACACAACCCACCACCTTACACAACATAACAAAGCTAATTCCTTCCTTCAGCCACCACAAATTTGTGCCAACACTATCTACAAACGCTTCTATACATTGAGGTTCACCGAGACTACCAACTCATAACAGCACATGATTCATCCAAAATCGATTGGACAAAAATTAAATAAACGGCAAGGATATAATTTACTAGGTATCAGAAAGTAGAACCGAACAAAAGACGACATACAAACTTAAAAACGACCAAAATTGCTGTAGTCATTACACATCTATAAATATTAGAATGCTAATTTTAGCGCTCCGACGGTCGAAAATTGCAATATCATATTGACCTTGGTTTAATTACAGGATTGTAACATCGAAGCATATGATGATTGAATTGCCCCAGCATTAAAATTGCAGGATTGTGACATCAAAGCATATGAAGATTGAATTGCAATAAGCCCTAATATCACATGTATCAAACCTCCTTGGATTAATTACAGGAGGACAATTGTTTCCATGGTATGGAAGATTCCAAAATTTTCAAAGTTCTCGTCATAATGGCAAAGGTATTCACTGAAATATACCCATTTCTGTTCTTCAAGACATTTTAGTAATTTTATTTTGTGGCTTGATATCTCCTAACCTGAACTACACTTGATTCTTTTTTTCCCAGGTACCGTTGCGTATCAGTTAAATAAAATGTTCAAAACAGCTAATACCCAATAATTGATTTTGTAAAACAAAATTTTTATGACATTCTAATCAACCAATATTAAGCAATAATACGCAATTGGTACCTGCAGTGTGGACGATTGCTCATAGGCCCACTCCGTTGTGAACGCTTTGCTTTCTTTCAGCGCAAATAATTTGAGTTATATGATCTCGAACGGGTTAGAAGTTCTTTGTTCAGCTGCGGAATCAAACTTCAAACCCATTCAAGACCAAATGTATCCGTTAGATTGCTGATTCTTGACGAAGGCTACAAACGGTAGAGAGGAACAAAGAAAGAAAGGAAAGGGACACCGCACACGAGGGGAGGGCCGGTAGAATCCCGTGCCACCTCCCCTCAAAACAAGAAACTTGATTTTTTTTATTATTAGTGACCTGCCATGCGAGCGCACCCATCATGGCAAAGGCCGTAGGACACAACCACCTCTCACCTCTCCATTTTTTTTTTTACAACAGAGGTTCTCTCGCCTCACCAGAAACCATATCAAACACAACGCAGAAACGCATGCAAAAGATATCCAATTACACAAACCGCGCATGGAGATTCTTCTTATGTCTTGGTTCATATATCTTGCAACCATCACATCCTGGAGACATCTTTCCTTCAACGAATAATCATATAACCTCCTTCCGCGAGCCAAATATCTGAGATCGAACATCAACCGTGATCAACCAACAGAGGACTTCTCCAACTACCTGCAAAACCAATCATTCACCACCTCGATACGAAAATAAATCCAAAAACTTCCGTAAACAACAAAAAAACCAAGGCAAGATGACAACAAGATCCATCACATAATCGAGGCGGTAGCTCAAATCTAACCACGATCGCCAAAAACGAGTTTGACCAACGACGGATTACCTGCAGTGATCGGTCGACTAACCAAACAGATCCAATCAAACATCATCGCTCCCCAGCCTCCGACGCAAAACCGCCAAAGATAGACCAAAAACTCAGCTCAACGGCAGCCCCGACGGCCAAAAGCCACCCGGATGCCGCCTCAGACGGCCGTAAATCGCCGCAACACCAAAACAGCTCAAATCCATAGCCAAAACGCGCATAATCTCACGATCTGCAAGGATCTGAGGTCTGAATTGATGAAAGAGAACCAACAAATTACAGATCTGGGTGCGAAGAAACTAGAATGAGATGCACCTGAAAAAAAGTAGCGTTGGGGATTATTTATTGGAGGGGGTGAGGTGATCCAACGGCTGGAAATAAATGTGGGGCGAATAAACCAACGGCTGGATGCGCATCAATGATGGGGGGTTGACTAAGACAGGAGATAAGGCGGTTTGATCGGACGGCTGTGGTTGGTTGCGTGAGAAGTGAAGGTTCTCGATGGAGACGGGAATAAGGGACAGCTGTGACACGTGTTTCAACATGCTACGCAAATTTGTCGATACTTTTGGGAATTTTCATGTTCAGGCCTCTATCTTTGGGGAAATTCGGTTTAGACCCTTGAGGTTTTGGAATTTCTGTATCGGGCCTAAATCCTTAGTGAGATTAGATTTCCAAGCTTGTATGATTAATTATTTTTGTTTTTTTGGGTGAGACTGATTAGTGATTACATTCGAAGGGAATTATATGCATATATTTCAAACGTGACAAGTGTATCGGTATCCCATTTATTAGAAAGCCAAATACGTTATATTAATTAATCTAAAATTATCTTTCCTTTTGTAATTCGGACATTTTTCACCGTCTATTAATATTGATAAGGATTGGAATTGTTGATATATATAGCGGTTAGATTAACCTATCATTCAACAATTTATATTAAGAGGATATTTTTGACTCGTAAGAGGAAAGAAAAAAGAGGTGGTGAATTAGTTCGGATAGCCCAACATAAACTCTTCAACTAAGTTTATAGAATAATCGAATATTTAATTGAAAATAATTGAAATGACTTAAATGTATTAAGCAAATGCAGGAGTATTTATAATGGTGAGTTTTTGGGTGCATTTGGAATATACACTTAAAATCCATTAAATGTTAGGATTTTTTTTTAAAAACATTAAATGTTAGGATTGATGAATTAATTATTACATAATGCGTAATACATAAGTTTATGTCCAGTGTTATATGGTTTTATCTTTCTTAAAATATTGGGCTTCAGTTCAAGCTTTTTTAGGTAATGTTTATGAAACAACACAAATATAATGGTAATGTTATACTCGAATATAATTTTATGTGTAACTTTTCCATTTTAACTAAAACTATGAAGAAATCTTTCTTATATGCTTCAGCACTACGCTCTAACTCTCTAAGTATGTATTAATACTTCAGCTATCAACTTATATTACAGCCGATCAACTATTAGTTCATATAGACCCTCGTAGACTAGCCTAATATGTAAAAAACAATTACGAATATGGAGATACAAATACAATACAATACAATATAGAGACACGAAATGTTCATTAAATTTATCACGTGTGATGTATACGACACGATTCACGAGTGCCCCGAAATAACATAACATGATATATTAATACTTTTAGAAATATAAATACATCATAAGTCATAGTAGCCAGTAGAAAACATACGTGTTCTACCTCATGGTATCGTTTGTATCGTTTAAATTTAGAGGTAAATTAGCAACGGGGCAGACAAACAGTTAACGAACTATGCCGCTTTGATAGTTTTGGCTAACCCAATAATGCAAGAACAGGAGCAGCAGCTTCTGTTCCACAGCTTGGAGTGGAATAAATGCAAGAATGTAGAGCCAATGTAAGGTTACCAAATACTGACAGCCTTCCTAGCCAAAGCTTTTCAAGAATCAATACTTTTGCCAATGCAAGAAAACACTTTAGCAAGCATTCTCATACTTCTCTCGTTTTTTTCAGCACCAAAACCAGATTTTGCTGCACATTTGAAGAAAAAGAGAGAAAAAGAACAGGGATGACATCAGATTTTGGCAGAAGCTGCTGCGGAATCTTCGCCTCCCGAAGGAAAAGATGGACGCAGCTCAAAATTCGAGGCAAATGCCTAGAGGTGAGGTTTCTTGTTCTTTTTTCACATTCTATGTATAGATTAACTTAATGTTTGTATTTCAGTATGTAGTACATGAAATATGCAGAGATGTAGGAACTTGACATTGCGATAGCGCAAACATGTATAATTATGTGATCAATAGACAGCATAAAAATGGAGATTATGTAGTAGGATGGTTCTCTTTTTCCTTTTACTACTGTTATTGCACGTAGCTCGGCCATACGTTCATACCTATTTCAACTCACATGTCTCGGAACCGGCAGAGTTTCATGCAAATGCTGCAGTATAAGGAGATGTTCAACCCGTATCTGCACCGGAACCTGTAACAAGGAAGCTTTAGATATACTTTAGTTTTCTCACCATTGTTTGCATAATTTCTATTGTTAAGTAATTACAGAAACCTCTCCTACAGCAACATATAATGTTACAAACACCCCTTATAAATTTCATGATATTACACGTACCTCCCTCCATTGATTTGCTTCATTCAAATTCTAATAAGGTCTCCAAATCCAGGGCAGAAGGCCTGACAGAGGCAACAGATCATTGGACCTCTAAGAATCATCAAACCAGATTACTCTGAAAAACTCAATGGTTTTATTTTTTGCCTTTGAGGATACTCAAAAACTAAGCAAAATCATCACTCCTACAAATAATCCCCTGCTCAACTTTTTTACCCGTCTCAGCCGCAGACCGATGAACTGCAAGAAAACAGACACGGACCAAAATCAAATAACTGAAATATCAACAGGAATAGGAAACATAAATCAGATACTACAATCTTGCACCAATTACAATCATGGCTTCAATGCAAATGCCATTGACTTGGAAGAATCCCTCAGAATGCTTGTAAACTTGCAAGAAGCTTCAGAATACATAAACGGAGAAAATAAGGTTGATCAAGTAGGTTTTGAGCTAACACATGATAAAATATTGCTGGTACCACTTTAGTTCTCCTTTGATAAGTTGAGACATAAATGATCCGCTAGCTGCATACCGGATTTTGATAGTGCTTGAAAAGTGAAGGTGAAAAATGAAAAGGGGAGAATTTCAAATGTTATAGCAAAAGTCATGGGAATCGAAGAGCTTCCTCATAAGGAAGAAAACATGAGCAGTAAGAAGGAGAAGGATATGTCGAGCTCAAAAGGGAAGGAAAGGAAGGATTTGGAGCAATATCTAGACATATGTTGCAGTGTTAGAGCAGAAACAAGAGAATCTGAAACAAGGCAAATGCAGAAAGAATAGAAGTTACTCGAATTTCAAATACCAAAGGTAGTGAGGTGAGATTCACTGCAAGCCTACGATACTCGAAAGCATTTGTAACAGGATTGATCTCGTTTTGTAATAAAGTTCCTAAAAGTAGGGATACAACAGCAACAGGTTCAATGGCTATATCTCTTAAGCTTCCCATTCATTGCGTAACCAAAGGGGTGACAAAGCTTGAATCTGACTATGTTTATAGATACACATGCAAAATCATTGTTTATTGAAGTATAATTCAGCGCAAGAATGCTCCTAACATTACAAGTAATGGTTACCAAAGTTTCTCACATAAACCATACTGAGAAACTAAATTCGCAAGGTTGGAATAGCAAATATCCTATGGCATAAGTATGGCAAATATGATTAGGAGGGAGTTTGAGAGTGATTTTCATTATTTGAATTGATTGGTTTGGGAGATTCTAGGAAGAAAAGATTATTAGCAGAAGATGGGGGCACTAAAACGTTAAACGTGTTTACAAAAAACTCACAAAAACATGTAAAAAAAGGCGCTAAAAGTTGCAAATAAGGTGCTTGTAGCATTTTTGCTTTGCAGACACTTCAAACGCTCATAGTCAAAAGGAATAATTAGACTGACATAACCTGAGGTTCGAGAAATTACAAAAGATTCCCCGACATACTCTAAGATTTTGGCCTACACATCTATTATAGCCATTAATTTAAGATCATTAAGTGATAATGGAAGAAAACTAGAGATGAAATCATCAAATGGATGAATCTGATGTAATGTAAAGTCTTAAACTGGAAAAATATTTGCTTTCTCATACCTCAGGTTACTTGTTGTAATTATGTCAAACTAGACGATATGTCAGTGTAGTAATTCATAGTAAAAAAGAATATATGTGCATATGCAAACATAAAGACAAATATTGTACCTGAGGAATGCACAGACTAGCAATGGTAAGCCCTGCTATTAAATCCCCTTTGAATTTGCTCAAACCGTAACTTCTACTCCATTCAAGAATCGGGAAAACCGCTAGGAAGCTTGTATTCCTAGGATGAACTTGCGTGGACCGGATTGTTTCTTAAACGCGCGAAGAGGATCATCCAAAAAGAACGTTTCGTTCAATGTCGAAGAGAACTCCCTCCACAATTTCTGCTTCGGAGGAACACCAACCTTGTATGGCGAAATACGATGATGCGAGGACAAACAACTTCTCGAACCCATCGACTTCATTATTCGTACCATCTCGTCCACAAGAGTTTCTTTCGGCATTATAGGACTACAAAAGAAGCCGAATGTGGAATTCAATACCTTATACAAGATAGCATAGACTCTTCACCACTGCAACACTATGTACTAAACAAACTTGTCAGAAACAGTCCAGTCTTTCCTACAACCTCATCCTTAAAAGAATTCAAACGATAGTAATTAATTGAATTGTCCACATCCCATTTCTTGATATGCATTGTTCAGATCATAATGATTCATAATCCGCAGTAAAAGAGACAATCAATAATGGTAAATGAAAATACTTGCACTTGACAAAGCGTACAATTATCAACTATTTTCAAGAAACTGAAAAATAACAGCATCTTCAACAGCAAAAAGACAAAGGCGACATATCAGCAGAATGATAGTGAACGCCTACTTACGGTTTTGGTTGCTTATCAGCTTTTTCATAAGGTCTATATCTTAAGCTTAAGGCATATACTCACAGTCAACAAGAGTTGCTGACTATCAGATGCTCATAATTCAGAATTAATAAACATTTGATACATGTAACTTAAAATAGTCAACCAAGAATCAAAACTCAAAATTAACAAAACTAAAAATTCCAATAAACGGAATACGAGATTGCAGTTAGAAGGCTATTTTCTGTTTGAGTTGTTGTGTTGCATAGGAAAGTATCGAGACTTAACTTGTATTAGAACAACAATAATTATATCAGAGCAACAAGAAAACTGGAGCAGCAAACTAACCAGTAACAGTACAGAGAAGACTAAACAGACCTTTTGCTTAAATGCCAAGAATTTGGCTCGTGATATTTGTCATGGTGTGGTTCAATTTGCTCTTGTCTCTTCCGCTTGCTCATTTTTGTAGGATCCGACACCTTGAAGAATCTCGAATCTAGCTTCACAAGCCACTCGGGATCTACAACAGTAACCTCACCCATGTATACCTTAGTAGTCCTCATGAGCTCATGGTAAATAATCCAATCAAGCTGCTTTTGTGTTTGAAACAAAGCACTTCTTGGATGTATAGAATAAATGCGCTGGTTGTCAACTAAACTTCTGTAGCCTCCTGTTTCTGGATCCTGTCTGGCAACATGGAAAAAGAAGCCAGCAGCCATAGCTCCCCTAATTTCTGGGGAATTCTGGCCAGCACTCACTACCTCTAACTTGTACTTGTCCACCATGGAAAGTAGCTGCTTTCTCATATCACGTGCCCTCCTCAATGATCCAGCCTGGACAAAATTTTCATGGCACCAACGAACTGAGTAATTTTGTGCTGTCCATGCCTGATAAACGGCCAAAAGAATCAAATGGTCCCCTTCAGGCTGAAAAAACTCGGCCCTTTTCTGATCCGCCTGAGCTTGTTTTTCCCATGGGCGGTAGAAGATATTACCAGTTTGAATCATGGCAACGATGGTAATAATTTCATCACTGCAGCCAAGATCCACACTAGCAAGAAGCATTTTGGACAGTGGAGGTTCCAAAGGAAATTCAGCCATTTTTCT
>JBBMKE010430722.1:0-10377 GCA_037834125.1 Lippia alba | reverse complement strand
TTCAACTCTCACCGTTTGAGTTTAATTAAGACAACTCTCAAGCTCGGTAATCTAGATTGGCATAGGTAACGAACTCACGCCGTTCCATCACCAAGCCTTTAACCAAATCTACTTCACCACGATCTAAAATCTGAAGTGTCAAACATCCGGATTCTCTTCACCCAATTAAAATCTTCAAAAGGAGGTTGTCAATCTCATTACAAAGCTCGACCCTTATCTCACCGAGAAACAACAACTCTCGAACTCTCAAAACCACTCACAAAAGAAACGAGAAGCACAAAATAAGTAAAACAAATTTAAATGTATGATGCACGTGATATGTATGTTTAGTGTATTGTTCACTGATGTTTGATATGCTTATATTTAAGAGACTTGATGGTTGTCGAGATCCTTTATCTGTATTCATCTCTTGATGTTTGCAAGGCTTTGAGGTTTGTGGTTCATTTCTCGCTTCCTTTTCTAATTCGGATCTCATCCACGGTTGATGGTTACTCTTCAGAATCCCTCAAATTCTATTCTTGTGTCCTCTTAGTCTTGTCCTTACTTCTCTCGACTTGTGCCCCTTTTAGCTTCAATTTGCTACTCGAGTTCGGAAGGTTGTCATTTTCTCCAATATTCGAGTGTCTTGACCTTGTTCTTGTTTTCTCCCAAAATTTGAGCTTCTCGGACCTTGGATATTTATTGAAGTCCTTCACCCAATTCATAAGCCCTATGAAGCATCAACCTCCCCTTAGCTTCATTCCCTTTCCTCTCATGCATTTAAGAGATCAATCTCGTTCCCTTGTGATGGTTCCCTTTCTTCGACATCACTTTGGAACATGGAATTGTTCTTCCCGAGGTTATCACTTTTCTTTCCAATTTCCTTGAGATCTTGGAAACCCGAATGAAGTCTCCATAATTTCCCTTTCCGAATTCCCTTCTTCCAAAACCTCAGTCATATGAAGGTTACCCTCGGGTTCCAAACTTTAGGTCGATCTTTATTGTCCCCAAGCTCCAAGTTAAACTCATATTTGATTCGAGTTGAGTTTGGTAAAGTTAAGCCACTTGAGGAATTCCCGATGTTTCGTTTCCATAAAGGTAGCTCATTGCATAATAGTATGTTATATGATATATATAGCAATGGTCTTCTCATAGATCCCTTCCATACTCGTTTGCATTTTCTTCCATCTCTATAACATCATACAATATCTTCTTGTACTTTTTAATAACCCCATCTGCGGCATCTTTTCTTGGTTCATCACTAAATTCCAAAGTCAAGCTTCCCTTTTTTCCTACTTGAGTTTGATAAAATTTTATTTTTAAAGAAATTCCCCCCTAAAATTCATGTCATTAAACTGGAGGGATAACTTTTTCCAATCCCGATATTTGTTCATGGTTACTTAATTCCTAGCCATCCCCATTGTACAAGGAATCTAAATCATCTCCCTAGCTTCACCTTCTCATGAAAATTTTTCTATCTTTACCCTTACACAAAATCTCCCAACCAACTTCTTCATCTTCATCCATTCTTCTTTAATTCTCATCGAATCATATTTCGTGTCATGAGGGGAGTATCTTGCTAAAATAAAACATCAACTATGCGTGCAAGGTTAAAGTTCAAATGAGATGCTATACATTTTCACCACTTAGACAAGTAGAATGCTCCAAAGAATTCATATAATTGAAATCAAGTAATAAGACAATAATTAAATATGTCGCGAATGCACGTGCCATGAATGTGAATATCTCGATCTTCAATTTCTTGTTGACGTGTAGCTTGGAGTCTTTGATTCCGGTTTCATTGTTTATTGGCCTTAGTTTGACCGCACTCTGAGACCTTGTGATCCTTCGATCCGCACGCGTAGCATTTTCCCAACCGGTCCCAACACGTTGTAGGCGTGATTCGTTCCTCCACAATATGCACACAGTTGTTGCTCTTTCCCCGGTCTTAAAGAATTCTCGGCCTTGTGCTTTTTCCCACGGATCCTCTTTTTGGTTTGAATATATACCCGGATATTGAGATCTGTCTCTCAATTGTAGGTTGGAGCAAAATCCCAACTCTTCTCTTGGTCCCAAATCCTCATCTTTCTTTTCTCTAACTATTCTTCGATTTTCCACTCTTAAAGCTTTAGTTGTAGCTTTGTCTCAAGTGCTCGTATTCTCCGTCATCAAAGATTCCTTGAACTCCTCCCGAAGGCCTTCCATAAATTAGCGGGCCTTCATCTCATCATCCCTCGTAATATGAGGAACGTATGTACTCAGTCTCTCAAATTCATCAATGTACTCCACAACCGTTTTGTCTCCTTATTTAAGGTTGAAAAATTCTTCTAATCTCCAGTTATGTAAAACGGTCGGAGTATACCTCTTTCTGATTTCATGAACGAAGGTACTCCAAGTTTGTCCTTCGCTCGTAGCCTCAATTTGCGGGGCAACTCTTTTCCATCGTTGCCTTGCTTGTCCTTGTAGTAGTAGGGTAACAAGACAAGTCTTATCTTGAGAGTCACACGACTACACTTTGAAAATGCTCTCTACTTCGGACATCCATTCCTCGGTCCTTATATCATCTCCTTCACAAAATTGAGGAGGATTAAATGCCCGAAAGTCTCAGTACAGTATTGTCATTGGATTCATTTGTTGCATTTCGACACAAGGTTGATCTTGATTGTAGTAATGTGGAGATGTTGATTAATTGTAACCTTATCTTCGTGGTGGCATCCTAAAAATTTCAGAACTACAATAGAAATATATGTGTGCCGATTAGTATATGAGTATGCCACATAATCACATTGAAAAGTTGCAATAATGAGATGAAATGCATTGCATGTAATAAATCAACAAGTTGTGAGAGTTCAAATGCAAATCATAGCAAACTCAATGCAAAATGCAAACACTTAGCCAAATTGTCCTATGTCGTATGACCTAGATAGACTCAAAATAATAACAAACCCCGATTTTGCAACCAGAGACTTTGATACCACTTTAGGATGTAGCACCCCGCACGTGAGGAACCACATCCCCCGCACCACAGCCCTACCCGAGTAACAAAATGGAGACTCCGTACCCAGATAAACCAGGCAGAATGTAGACCCTGTCAAAGAAAACCAAACACAGCGGAAGACTAAAATTCATGCACATGCATTGGGCACGGGCCTACAGAAAATAAACACACGATCACAGCTAAAATTGGGCTCCTCAGGCCTCTTTTAAATGCATAACAAAGCCCGACAAGGGCAATTTAAATAACAAATACATAAATACTCAAATACAATTCTTATATACTCATATGAATTCGAATTATACATATGCAAATGCAAAGACTCTCTAATGCAACTTGACCGACTCAAAGGACAGGACACAAACTCCACCTAGCTCCAAACTCTGAGCCAAACCTACACATTAAAAAGTTGGGGAGGGAGAGGGGTCAGTCTAACGGTCGACTGAGTGAGGGGCTACCCACATACACTATATATATAGGAGCAAAGCATATTACAAGCACATGCATGGTCCATGAACCCGGGGATGGTTTTTGCATACCAAAGAGTTTGCCCGTGATACGTATATACAGGGATTCAAAATCAAAACAAATCAAAGTTTAACGGATTCAAATTACAAATCAAAAAGATTTGAATCAAAACTTACCAAATCATATTAATTTAAATTGATTCAAAACATATTCAAACTTACGTATTCAAAAGATTCATATTTTCTCTTTAGAAATCTATCCCCGTTTCATAATCTTTAACGAATGAAACGTACAAACATACATAACTAGGTAGGTACGAGTAACAAATCCCATCCTGGGCTCTTCAGAATCAAACATACAAATCATGTGAATCATACAAAATATATTATACCTCCTTATTCGGTGATGGAAGGGTTGCACGACCCTAACCATCCAAATTAGACGAGGGGAGCGTGCACACTCAAACCCTCAGGTTCCCATTGTCTAACCAAACCTCCTGGTAGACTACGGGTTATCCCTTTAAAAAAACAGATGGAAGTGTGTACAAGGGTTATAACTGGCGAACGCCGATTATCGACCCGAGTCCCCCTTATCCACAGCTCCTGGGCCCCAAATTAAATCATAACATAGAATTCACATAGGCGCATTCGGTACGTAGCACTTTGCACCCTAAGGTATCAAGACGTGGCTCTCGTACTAAACCCATCGAAACTTAACCCGCTTACAGATCCAAAACAAATTGAATCATATAAATACGTACCTTTACCTTGCTACAACTACGCTTTACATACCTCTCCGTGCGAAATCCATATCAAGTCCTAAAGCATGTATCTCTCGGCTCATAAGAGACATATGGTTTGAAGCATAGTTGAGCGATACCAACGAATCATATCAAATCCAATCAAAGCATACACAAAAAGAGGTTATAGTTCGCATACATATCATACGGGCAAAAAACATAGGGTTTAACTATAACCTAACCTCACCTTACACCGACGGAGTCAAAACCAAAAGAGATGATTCGCTCCGAAATCACAACGGACCTCGAAACACCACCCCGAGTACACCTGAGGAAACTGAGGACAAAACCAAGACTTAGACTCACAAATGAATCACATAGATGCACTGTTTATGCTTGAACACGTAAGAGATGCAAATATGCATGCAAAGTTCACAAACAAATCATATTCATGCAAGCTCATACATACGAATGGCATACACATGCATACAGAATGCAAAACTCTTAATTAATATGCATATAAGGCATACAAGAATAAACGGAAGGCATACGATACACATAGCAAACGTGCAAAATATAAAAACTACACAGACAACCCTAAACGGTAGTTTCAGGTCCAAGCACAGAACCCAAACGGTCGTTTCGGCCTCACAAAATGCCTAGAAAGCAAAGCCAAACGGCCATTTTGCCCCAAAGAACAAAAGGCAAACGGCCATTCAGAAATCGTCTGGACTAACAGACGCTTCTCAAACGGTCGTTTGGAAATTACACTGAACCTCCAAACGCCGGTTTGAAAACCTTCTGGCACAAAAACACCACACCCAAACGGCCATTTGTGATTTAGACTACAGCCCCAAACGCATGTTTAGGAAGCTTCCGCGCCCAGACTGCAGCTAAAAAATGGCGACGTGAAGCACACCCCCAAACACACTCTCCCCACACACAACTCCACAACACCCAAAAATCAAAGCGGAACATATATACAACACGTAGGTCACATATTTGCGAGTATTGGCTCCCGAAACGAACCCAAACACCCATAACCCGAAACCTAACACTATTCATTATCTTTCCCAATTAGTACTTAGGCACCGAACAAGGTTACGAAAGAGCTACAGAATTAAAGCACGTAATGAGTAGGATACAAATCTTACCTTGGATCATTGATTGATCGAGCTCAAAGCTGGAAAGCTCGAGCTCAAAGCTTGGGACCAGAAATGGAGGTTTCCCTTCTCTTCTTTTCTTCTCCCTTTTGTTGCTCCAAGAATGAAGAGGGGAAGTGAGGAAATTGGCTAATAAAAGTCGGTGCGGATCACAAAAATGGGTAGGGTAGAAAACTCCGGTCCAAACGGATCGAATTCTAAAACGGGGCTATCAAACTACTTCAGAAATTAAATAGGTTAATTTCATAAAATTCGAATCATCGAATTGAATTAAATGAAGGGGTCAGAATTTGAGTTCGAATTCTTGAGCTCAAATAGCCACGAAGGCTAAAACACCCTAATTAAAATTAGGTATCGTAATTCGGCAAATATTGAGCAATTGAGCTCAAGAACAATTAATTAAATTCTAAGCGCACTTAATGGAATTAAATCCACGTTGACACGTAAGCATGCTGAACACATAATTCACGTAATTACTGAATTAAACTCACTTGTGACGACGTACCTGATTATCTGAAAAGCCAGGGCGTCACAGGTGTGATCCTCCTATGTGTGAAAGAGCTAGAGTTATCATTCCGGGTCTCTTGAAGAAAATCAACAAATTAGAAGATGATTCCTGAAAATTGGAGATTCAGCTCAAGAAAGTACACCAAAAAATGAAGACACAAGCTCTAGTCCTATTTGCATCAGAGGTGGTTATAGGGGTGATTGGTGTAATTGCACTTCTGAAAGCTTGTTTGAATCAATGAATGAATGGTTTCATTATATTAGCTTGCATCATTATCTTTGTTCTGAGTGAGTGTTGATTATGAGTGAGTGTTGATTAGTGGACAAAAACAGTTATGAGCGAGTGTTGATTAGTGGACAAAAATTGTTATGCTTTGTAAACAAACTGAAAAATAGACTAACAGAAAATAAGTTCATGGACACCATTTGCAGAAAAATAACATTCATACTTGCATGTAAACAAACAGAAAAATAAACCCAAAAAAACTTCATGGACACCATCTGCTAACACAAATAACATAAATACGTGCATTTCATATTATACAAAAAAAGGTTGCATCACAGTGCCATACTTAAACCACTAATCAGCATTTACAGATGTTGTTTTACCATTGTGCTTTACAACAGAAAACTTACACCAAAATGTTGCAGGCATCTACCACAATACACTAAGATTGTTCCACAAAGTACTTTGGTAATACAAAAGAAAAATATAATATTATCAAGACAAATGCAGAAACTTTTTCCCCTCTTCAATGACAATGTTCTTTGAGCTCATAAGGCCACTGACACTTTGCTGGCTTAGAACCACAGCCTCCTCACTTGTGAACTTTGGAGGAATCCTCATATTCAACCTTGTTGTTTGCTTCCTCTTCTGTTTTCTTTTTAAATCTGCTCTTGCAGCTTGTTGAATATCTTGATTACTCATTGCTTGCTCTGTCTTGGTGGAATGTTGTCATTGTTTCCTATGTTTAATTGTTCAAACATGGAAGGTCTAGGTTGAGTGGGCTCATCTCCAAAGTTGTAGCTTGGCACATCAGTGTTTATAGGTTCACTTACAGCTTGTTGCTCTTCTTGGACCCTCATTGGGGGAAGTATTTCCTGCATATATATGTATTAGTAACAAAGATCTTTGCATTAGAAAAAGTGATGGTAATAGGTAAAGTTACCTGAGTTTGCTCTTCTTCCTGAGTTTGCTGCGGAGTAGATACATTGTGATGATAATTTTCTGACTCTTGTGCTCCTAAAGTTTCTCCAGGTCCCTACAAAACAGCCTCATCATCAGCAAAAATAACAAGTACCGGTAGCCAAAGAAAACTTAGTAAACACTTACAGAAGCAAAGACTCTTTGAAACAATTTATCCCTCTTAGCTTGTGTACTGGCAGGAAGTTGAGGGCAAAACAAAGCATTATGACCTGCCCCCCCCCACAATGACCACACTTAATGGTAGTTTGGAACCTCCTTAACTCTCTGATAACTGGTCCCATGTGCTTCTTTTTCTTGCCCTTCTTGTCCTCATCAATTCCCCTCCTTCTTAATCTTGCAGGCCTTCCTGCCTTCCTTCCAAAATTTGGGGGCAATGGTGGAATAAACATTGTTTTCCCCCATACATTATCTTCACTGATGGGCATCACAATTCCTGCATAGGCATCTCTAAAGGCCCTCACTTTATAACAATCATCAACATACTCATCTACTGGTAACCTGTCATGGTTGATTGCACTTAGGGAATGCATGCATGGGATGTCTGCCAACTGCCAGCTCTTAAAGCTACATGTCTTTGCTGATAAATCCACAGTATACTGCCCTCCTTCTGAACATTGAATCTGAAAATTGGTTCTGGAAGCTTTAATGGGCCTGCAACCACCCACGTTTTTTTCGTTACTCTGTGCAATAAGGGTTACTATAGGACAAAGTGGACACATTATCACTGTTATCAGAATTATCTTTTTTTCCAACCTCTGCACTGTCACTAATATGGTCCTTAAATTGTTGATCATCAGTGGAATAATTTTCATACCATTTTCTTCAAACTCTTGATCATTGTTAGACATATATTCATCCCACCCTAAGAATTCATATGAATTACCATTTTCAACAGACTTTTTTACAGTGTAAGCAGGCTCCTTAACCAAATCATCCTTACCAACTATCTCTTCATATACTTCATCAACTAGTAAAATTTCATCTTCATTAACACAGAAATCACCATCATCACTGTCAGACTCTTCAACATAGACATCTTCTTCAACATAGACATCTGCTTCAACATTTCCAGGTATCATAGTTTTATTAGATTGACCATTCCAAAACCTTCTATTGTATTCAACTATCCATTCATCTGTGTTATCAACCCTCATAAAAAATAATTTTCAGATAGTGTTTCAAGTGGTATACTTGGATCAATTGGCCCTAAGAACTCAGATTCATGGTTTTCAGTTGGTTCAGGACCCTCCTCTCTAACATCTTAAACTGGTTCACCACCTTTACCCTCATCCCTATCATCTTTAACTGATTCATCACCTTTACCCTCCTCCCTAACATCAACTAGTTCAATACCATTATCCTCCTCCCCAACAACTTCAACTTGTTCATTAGCATTACCCTTATCCCTCACATTGTTATTACTACTTTTCTCTTATTCACTACCACTACCATAACTGTCAATAGTTTCATCCTCCACTGTCACAATAAATAGTGGGATGTTCCTATGTTCCAATAAACAATGTCTGCCATACCATCTGAGCTTATCAACCGTTTCAATAAGCCTTGGCCCATCCCTAGCTTTTGTGTATATCTCTTTCTTAGTGTCTTGTGGAATTTCATCCTTAAGAAACTCACTAATGTATTCAAAGTTCAAAGTTTCAGAGTCAGCATAGTCAACCTTAAGAGTACCACCCCCCACATAACAATCAAGTTCCATTACACTACCATAATATATTACTAAAGTGAACTAAGAAGATGTGGGATCTGTTCAAAAGAGAAAATAAAAAGTAAAGACTCAATAAACTATTCAGCAACCTCAATAATTTAATGGTGTCAACCACCAAATACCAAGACAATAAACATGGAGACCATTAACAGAAGAAAACACACATTCACACACTTCAAAAAGGAATCTTATACAAAGCTCCACACTGCACATGCACAAAAGCCAAAACACACCTATTGACTTTAAACCCTCACTCAAACACCACAAATACAAAAAATCGAAAGAATAGAGGCTTACCATATTTGGGTTTTCGCATCCCCTTGCCGCGTATCCTCGCCATTACCCCCGTCGCCTCCATCGTCATCTCAAACTCCCACCAACAATGGCCGCGATTCTCGAATTTCAAGCCACAAGAGAAAGGTATTATCTAGGGTTCTTCCTCTCCAGTGTTTGATTTTTCTGAGAATGTGAATATGCAGAGTGATGGTTGGATTGTAGAGTTTTTGTTATAAGTTATGTTTTTTATTTTATAAGTTTTCATATTTAATTTAAATTTTGTTTTGTGAATTTAGGGTTAATTTTCATGGTTTACACACATGTCAACCACGTCAACAGGTATGTGGCAAAAAATAAGTGACGGGGCACCCATGAAACATCCACGCATAAAAGACAAGTCACTAGCGGTTTCCGGCGGTTTAGAGTGTTCCGGCGAAAAAGTATATTGATTTGGGCGGTTTTGGGAGGTATCGGATTTTCCTGTCATCGGAAAAATCAAAAAACCATTTTTGCTAAGTAGCTGGAGTTGGTATACCATTTTTGTAATTATCCCGAACAAGACTCAATTTTGGGGTTAAAAGTGGAGGTCCACTTAAAAACCCTCATGCGATATCCATCTAATACATGAAACATTTTCAACTAAATTCTGTTATAATCTTCCTGATTACCTAATCTTATTAACACACGTTTAAAATTCATCAATCCCAATTTGAACTCACCGTTTAATTGAAGAGCAATGAAAAACTCGTGCAATCTAGCCTTGGCTGGATAGCCATGTGAGAATTTTCTGACGAGGGCAAATTGAATCAGGATTGAAAGTTATGCAATCTCCTCATCTAAAACAAATATGTTTCATCATTTAATTATGTGACTGTTTCAAAGTTACCGATTTTGGCCCCATAAGAAAAGATGAACTTTCTCGGACGCAGTCGTAGTCTTCATGGTTTTGCTCCCTATTATGGTCGCAACATACGTAAAATTCTTTTTTGTAGCCATTGCATAAGACATCTGCATGGCCGCTTGAGAAGCTGTTTTTCCTGGCTCAATCCTTATGGGTGAACCGATGTCAGTTGGCCGGCCTGGCGGCACAGCCATGTCCGATAATGAGTAATCCTACGCCAAGCTAAAGCTAACCAAATCGTAGCCACCGCGACCGCCCCCTTCGTCACTCGTGGCTTGATTGTTGTGCTCCTTTCTTGTGTCCAAAAAAGCAAAAAAAGAAAAGGAAAAAAAAATCTATTTTTTCACAATATCAAGAAATTATAAATGCCAATCTATATATAGTACAAAATCATCCTCTCTCCAGCCCGGGAAAAT
>JBBMKE010430712.1:0-10377 GCA_037834125.1 Lippia alba | reverse complement strand
CCTTTCAACAGCTGACCGAACATCATCAGCCCGCACGGTGCTAGACGGTTTCAATAAAACCTCAACTGTAGATAACAGTTCAAGATCAAAAACCAACAATAACCACATTGCTAAAACACTCTAAAATGCGTAAACTAAGCTCCCATCCCTCCACCCCACAAAAACAAAAGAAAGGAAGAAACTTTCAAAATAAAACTAACACAAATTCACGAAAACAAAAAATATTCAACATTTCGTGCCACGGACGCACCTGAAACAAGGATTTTATCTTCATTGCTTAAAGGGGGCGGGGGCGGCGTCGCAGACGGCTGAGCCGGTGGCTCAAAAACGACGGCGTGTTGCTCGGGTACACTGCATTCCGCGGGATTAGGCATCGAAATATCCATTGGCGCACTCATTTCGGTGGCAGACATCACAGAATCAAGTAATTTTAGCGGAGAAGAGCTCTGCTCAAACCCTAGGCGAAATGGGGATTTTTTTTCCCTTTTGAAATTGAGCGCGGGAAGAAGAGAATGTATAGCTCAACTCAAAACTCGAACAAAGTTATTACTATTGCATTTTGGTCCTCCAAAAATGGCTTATTTCAATTTTAGTCCAGCTTCTTAAAGAAGAAAGTTTTATAATAAGTTTTCAATTTTTAATAGATTTGATCCGATTTAATTTATTTAGTCCTTAATTTAAAATATAGGACTCGTGAGTTTATCTGAAGAAGTAAATGTGGTAATTGATTACTAAATACGTAAAATCAAATCAAATGTGTGAAAAATGACAAATTTATAGAACGATATGTATTAAAACATAACTTATACAACTAAAATATAATTCATTTCTCACTTATAGGGCTTTTGTTCATGGTTTTTATATTATGTATTGATGTTGTGTAAAAATGATGGAGCTTATGTAGAAAATCTGATGATTGTGAGATGAGTGTACTAAGGACGAGACGGGTTGCCCTGCTTGACCTAGCCAAAGAGGAATGATAAAGGAGTAAATCAGAAGGTTCAAAGGATGAAAATGAGCTTGATGTTGAAGGCTCAAGCTCCGAAACTAGAGGAATGACAGAGTATGGGTGGTTGCTTGGGGAAGGAGAGAGTTTACATTGAGGGTGAAGTCTTGCTATTTATAATAACCCAACCAGAGGGTTTGGGATGCATGTGAAGTAGCGGTCCCTAACTTTAGGGAGATCACTTGGCTCGTGTAAGGTTTATGGTGCTGCCATCGTCCCCCCAAACAATGGGTCAAAGGGGAATTTGAGGAATATCCACGTGGTCTCCTCCTACGTGGCTTGATAGCACTATAACTATCTAATACAACGTGTCAGGTCCGTGTGCTGCAAAGATGGCGGCCATAGTAGTGACGTAGGGATTAGAGTAATTGTAATTGTTTGGTATCACCCGGGTGAAAGTAACACCTAAGATGCAAAGGGGAAGCCCTAGAGTTTTAGACCATCTTTAAGGGTTGAGCCGGAGGGTTTATGGCTTTGGCCCATAGCCTAAGCGTTGGTTTGTAATATCCCACATCGCTTGGGTAGGAGAACAAAGTCCTCCTTATAAGGTGGATGGAAACCTATCCGTGTGGACGCGTTTTGAGTAGACTGGTACACAGTCCCTGCTCAGGAGCAAAACTGTGAGGCTGCGGCCAAAGCGGACAATATCCCCATATTGGGTCGGTCCTTGGTCCTTTCATTTGAAATGGTATCAGAGCCGGTGTCAGGAAGGTGGTGTGGCAGCAAGGACGCTGGTCCCCTCCAAGGGGCGGTGGATGAAATATCTCGCATCGCTTGGGTAGGAGAACGAAGTCCTCCTTATAAGGTAGATGGAAACCTATCCGCGCAGACGCATTTTGAGTAGATTGGTACACAGTCCCTGCTCTGGAGCAAAACCGTGAGGCTTCGGCCAAAGCGGACAATATCCACATACTCGGTCGGTCCTTGGTCCCTTCATTTGAAATGGTATCAGAGCCGGTGCCAGGAAGGTGGTGTGCCAGCAAGGACGCTGGCCCCCTGTAACGGGGGGTGGATGTAATATCCCGCATCACTTGGGTTGGAGAACGAAGTCCTCCTTATAAGGTAGATGGAAACCTATCCGTGCGGACGCATTTTGAGTAGATTGGTACACAGTCCCTGCTCAGGAGCAAAACCGTGAGGCTGAGGCCAAAGCGGACTATATCCACATACTGGGTCGGTCCTTGGTCCCTTCATGTGAAATGGTATCAGAGCCGGTGCCGGGAAGGTGGTATGCCAGCTAGGACACTGGCCCCCTGTAAGGGGGGTGGATGTAATATCACGCATCGCTTGGGTTGGAGAACGAAGTCCTCCTTATAAGGTGGATGGAAACCTATCCGTGTGGACGCGTTTTGAGTAGATTGGTACACAGTTCCTGCTCAGGAGCAAACCATGAGGCTGCGGCCAGAGCGGACAATATCCACATATTGGGTCGGTCCTTGGTCCTTTCATTCGAAATGGTATCAGAGCCGGTGTTAGGAATGCGGTGTGCCAGTGAGGACGCTGGTCCCCTCTAAGTGGGCATGGATGTAATATTCCGCATCGCTTGGGTAGGAAAACGAAGTCCTCCTTATAAGGTGGACGGAAACCTATCCGTGCGGACGCGTTTTCAATAGACTGGTACAAAGTCCCTGTTCAGGAGCAAAACCGTGAGGCTGCGGCCAAAGCAGACAGTATCCACATACTGGGTCGGTCCTTGGTCCTTTCATTTGAATTGGTATCAGAGCTGGTGCCAGGAAGGTGGTGTGCTAGCGAGGACACTGGTCCCCTCTAAGGAGGGGTTGATGTAGTATCCCGCATCGCTTGGGTAGGAGGATGAAGTCCTCCTTGTGAGGTGGATTGAAACCGGTTTGTGCGGACGCATTTTGAGTAGACTAGTACACAGTCCCTGCTCAGATGCAAAACCATGAGGCTGCAGCCAAAGCGGACAATATCCACATACTAGGTCGGTCCTTGGTCCTTTCATTTGAAATGGTATCAGAGCCGGTGCCAGGAAGGTGGTCTGCGAGCGAGGATGCTGGTACCCTCTAAGGGGGGTGGATGTAATATCCCGCATCGCTTGGGTAGGAGAACAAAGTCCTCCTTATAAGGTGGATGGAAACCTATCCGTGTGGACGCATTTTGAGTAGATTGGTACACAGTCCCTGCTCAGGAACAAAACCATGAGGCTTCGACCAAAGCAGACAATATCCACATACTGGGTCGGTCCTTGGTCCTTTCATTTGAAATGGTATCAGAGCCGGTGCCAGGAAAGTGGTGTACCAACGAGGACGCTAGTCCCCTCTGGGGGGTGGATGTAATATCCCAATTGCTTGGGTAGGAAAACAAAGTCCTCCTTATAAGGTGGATGGAAACCTATCCGTATAGACGAGTTTTGAGTAGACTGGTACACAGTCCCTGCTTAGGAACAAAACCGTGAGGCTTCGGCTAAAGTGGACAATATCCACATACTGGGTCGGTCCTTGGACCTTTCACTTGAAACTCAAGGATGTAGCGCCCGGAGCATGATGCCACATCCCCCGTACCAAGATCAGACCAGCATATGAAATAGAAAGTCCATACATGAACCAAATCAAGGCGAACGGGGACACAACTCACTCGCTAAGCTAGGCGGGGCTAACCCTTAAACCACTCAATCCAAAAACTTTAGAAAAAATAGAGCAATGCAATAATGCTGAAGCAAGCATGTACATATATCATATATTCACAAAGAGCCATGGGCTCAACAAAAATTAAACAAGTAGCATGGCCTTCACAACCTCAATTCTATACAATAGCGCCACGGGCATTCAATACAAAAATGGTAATTAAATATGAGTACGGTACAACCCAAAAATCAAGTGCTATACTAGAACGCAAGACTCGATAGACTCGTATTCCCGCCTAGCACTGCCACACTTGCACAAAAACACTGAAAACCAAACGGGTTCAGTCTATAGGAGACTGGTGCGTATAAAAATGGAGCATATACATAATATGACAGAATTTAAACAATTACATGCAAGTTATAATCCCGAGTGAGGTTTTCAAAACATTTCCCAAGTGTGTAAAGAAAGGAATCATCAATCGGGACTATAACAATTCCCTTTCTATCAATCACTAGGTCATTCAATAGCCCGGCAGATAGGCATGTGTACAATCTCCAACCATCTCCTTTATGTAATCCATTATCAATTATTCACTTGTTTTCATGCATTAGTTCTTTTGTGCACAATTATACGATCTATCAATTCGATCGGTCAATTACCCTTCTACCTCTGGGTGATGGTCCGGGTAGCTAGCCCTTGCCATCCAATAATGTGGCTAGAGAGGTACATGAATCCTCTAAAGCCCGGTTTGCCTTTCTTCATCAAAACTCCTAACAAAGTCAGTTTCGTCGTAATTTGGTTGGGACTAGAATGAGGGTTCGCCGTCGGCCCAACGCCTCCCTGGATAGCCACTCACACTAAGTCCCGGGGCCCGTGCAAACAATCATGCCTCGCTAAAATATTAAGTATGATATTCAAATAAAAAGGGCAATACGTTCGCAATCATTTACTCGATGAAAGACTCGATATATACATATATATAATTTAGCTCAAATCTTTGCACATAAGGGAATATCGGGTCAAGATACCTAAATAGAAGAGAAACCAACCTTAGACGCAAAAGAAATAGAGGAAAAGCCTCATGGACCGGCCTCGTCTCCGACTGGACCCAAATCTATGCAAGAAAGGTGAAGTTAGACTTAAAATGACCATATAAGACGCTCGGCAATGAAATAAATATGATATGATATGTTCAAGAGATAATATCATGCCATGGAGATGTTCATGTGCACAATAAATGCATTAAAAGATCGAACTCAAGCAATTCAATCTACTTTCACTTCCAATCGTATCCATATCTTTCACGAATCAATTCAAATCGAGCCATCAATCTTAAACAATGATCATATCATGTAATTCAACAAGTTCACAAGTCATATGAATCATAAAAGAAAGGAAAGTATGCATTTAGGGTTCACTTATCAAGTAATGAACCATTCACACACGCTTAAGAGCATTTAAGGCATATTCGTTCACATTTCAGAAAATAATCAACATTAATTTAACATTTTGGGATCATATATCTCATATATAATTTCAAATAAATTCATAAGGAATCATACAACAATCATTTCATAATGTAAAGCATCAAAAAACTCGTAAAAGAAACGAACGAAACAAGAGAACAAACAAAGAATTGAAAACAAAATGAAATAAAGTAAAAAACAAGGCATCAGGTCATTTCCCTAGGGGGAAAGTTGAACTAGAAATTTCCCTAGGGGGAGGGAATCTCGCCTGTAACAAAAAAACACATTTTCCCTCCCGGGGAATTTAAAGCACAAAAATTCCCCGAGCAGGGAAACTGCCCTGCGCGAGAAAACACAACAAGAACAAAGCTAAACTCCAAGAAAACAACCCCCAACACAAACCACATTCCAAGGAGTGATTAAACCACAAAATTCAAGAGCTTTCATGTCCTAAATCATGCTATAAACAAGTCTAACGTGCAAGGAATGAATTGAGATGCATCAAAGTCCAAAACTCTAATTTCTCTCATTCAAGCATTAATGGCAACCTCATGAATTCTCAACTACCAACCAAAATCCATTCATACAAGAATTAATTAAGGTAATAGGAGCAATAAACCTCAATCAAATGATAAGAATCAACAAGGAAGCATGCCAAATCGAGAATTCAACCAAACCCTTACTATTCATTCACTTGATCAAATCTCCCAAAAAACCAACACCATAGCTTGCATATATACACTTAAAAGAACAAAAAGGATATGACAAATCATATTCCAAGCTTACGTTTCAAGTATGGGAAGAAATGGAGGTGAATGTGGTCTTGGAGAAGAAGGTGAATAGTGTCTTTTTGGAGGGGGAACAAGGGGCTCGGTTTGCAGCTCTTTTCTCTAAGTATTGGAGTGTAAAATGTAATGAGAATTGTGAGGTCTGATAGGTTATTAAGTGAGGGTTATATGGGTCCAAAGTTTGCCCCAGTTGGTTAAGTATTGAGGGAGATATGGGCATTTTAGTCGAATAGGGTCATTTAGGCGGGTAGTGGTGATATGTTTGAGTTCCGGGTAGCTTTCGGGTGCTCGGTCGAGGTCGGAAAAATATAACGAGCACGTATATTCATTCATAACACATAAATACACAACATACTCAAAATTCACAAAATTTCGAATTCAAATAAAATAGAACCGGCACACAAACTTAACACTCAAGCGCAAGAAGTTCAATACGCATTCAAGTTCACAAACTCTCAAGTATTCACAAATAATCAAATATTCCAAATAAGAGAAATTAAAGAATATACAAAATAAATCACATAATTACATATTTAAGGAAATTTAAAACGCGCAAATAGTTTCACATACATCATACCCCTAGGGCCAAATGATGGGGGTGTTATATAGGCAGGCTAACCCTTGAACCAAATATTGACCAAGTACTAAAAGAAATCAGAGCAAGGCAATAAAAAGCGAAAGCATTAAACTATATAACATGTACAATGAGCTACAAGCTCCAAAATTACAAATTTACAAATGGTCATAGCCTTCACAGCCTCAAGATACCATAAGCGTTCAAATATGCAATAAACAAAATAATATGAGTGTGTGTGGTACAAAACCAAAGTGCTAGACCTAAATCCATGACCCAAAGACTTGTATTCCCGCTTAGCACCTTCCCAACCTACACAAAAAGACTAAAGCAACACCGGGTTCAATCCAAAAAGGGATTGGTGGGTATAAAATAGGGCATAATATATAAATATTGCGGTATTAAAAAACATACATGCAAGTTATAATCCCATTTGAAGTTTTAAATAATTTTCCAAGTGGGCAAGACAAGAAAGCATCAATGGGATCATAACTATCATATTCGATTAATCATTAGGTCACTCATAGCCCAGCGAGTGGGCGTGTACAATCTCCAACCTTATTCTCATGTGTTCATCAATCATTTATTCATGCGTTTTTATGCAATCATTCTTTTGTGGGCATATATTTGAATCCATTAACATTCGATCACATACCCTTCTTCCTCCGGGTGACAGACGGGTTTGCAAGACCCAGCCATCCATTTATTGTAGCTAGTGGAGTACTTGAATCCCCAAAAGCCCGATTAGCCTTTCATTGCCAAAACTCCTAACGAGGTAGGTTTCGCCGTAAATAGTTGGAACTAATATGGGGGATCACCGTCGGCTCTTGCCTTCCTAGATAGCCACTCACACTAAGTCCCGGGGCCCGTGTATATTCATGCTCCATCCAAAACATTTCGTGGGATATTCAAGTAAAAAGGGATATACGTTTGAAATCATTTACTCAATAAAAGACTAGATATATACATACATAATTTTAGCTCAAAACTTTGCACATAAGGGATATGTCGGGTCATTTTAACTATTAGAAGAAAAACCCACCTTACAAGACAAAAGGGATAGCAAAAGAGCTCAAAGATCGCCCTCGCCTCCAACTGGACTGATATCTGTGCAAAAGAAGTGAAGTGAAGCTCATGAGGACCATATATGATGCACGGCAATGTCATACATATGATATGAGATGCATATGAGATCAAACAAGGCAATAAAGATGCAACAATGTACCATTTCGATCATTCACGTTCTTTCGAGGTCATATCTTGCGCATGTCAATTTATTTCAAACCAACATTCTCAAATAACATTAATATTACATAATTCAATTGGTAAACAATGTATAAGAGTCATAAAATTAGGGTAAGATAAGCACTTAGGATTCACAACCAAAGAATTCATGTATTCATGTGCATAAAAGAGCCACAAGGACACGCGAATGCATAACTCGCACAAATAATGTCAAATGAACTACAAATTCGAACATAACTACATAACACGTATATGAAGCATAATACATATCAAATTTAATCATAAAAAGCTCATATCATAGCCATATACACTCATAAACATGAACACAACCCATAGGAATCATGCTAGGGGTGGAAAAACCTCAAACGAGCGAAGAGAAATGAGAAAATAAAGCACGAAAAATGGTCAGGGCTATTGCAAAGGATCAACGACCGTTGATCTCCCTTTCAGGATTTCCCACGGCTGTTGATTCAATGCAGTAGACATGGATGCTACTGCATCAAATCAACGGTTGGAACCTCCCAGATGCGAAAATCATGGCCAAAACAGGGGTTTACACTCAAATAACCAATCCCACACTTTGGCAACACATAAGGGCAAGATTCAACACCAAAATACCAAGGAATCAAGTTCAAATCATGCAAAGAAACAAGCCAAAACAAGAACTAAGGCAAGAGATGGCATGAATGATCATATCTCCAAATTTTCTCCAAATCTCATTAATGGCAAGTCATGAATGCTTCAACTACTCATAATAATGAATCCATACAATAAATAATGAATGTCATGTGATCATTTTCCACACAAGAAACTCAAGAAACACCAAGGTACAAGCATGATCACTAACTTTGATCAAAACCCTCATATAAACCCATGAATCCAAAACCTTAGCAAACCTCAACCAAATTATGCATATAAGCACTTAAATGAAAGAGGAAATGATGCCATACAATAATCCATACTCACTTATGAAAGAAGGGAAGAGAGCAAGGTGATGGTTCAATGGAGAAGATGATGAATAGTGCCAATTTTCCTTTTCTCTCTTGGCTCACGTTTTTGCTGCTGCTTTTGGAGGGTTTGGAGTGTTAAATTTGAAATGAATTTGGTTAAGGCTGATAGGGGTATTAGTGAGGGGCATGTGGGCTCAAACTTCATGTAATTTGGTTGAGAATTGAGGGTTTTATGGTCATTTTAGTGAGGAGTGGTCATTTAGGCGCCGGCACTATTCCGCAATGATTTCGGGGTTCCAAACGAGTTCAAAATTAACTTTTGAGCACACATATACGTTCATAACACATAAATCTACCACATACTCAAATTTCGCGAAATTCAGAATTCAATAGACATAGTTTCGGCAAGCAAACACGTTGATCATGCGATTTACGTTCAAGTATTCATATTCAAATCATTCAAATAATTCAATATTCATAAGGAATTTAAATGATTCGAATTAAATAAAAGAAATACGCAAATAAATATAAATATAATACGCACATATTATCACATAATTCATACCTGTACGGATGAAAAAATCTGGGGCGTTCAGAAAGTGGTCAATGAGACCAAAATCGAGCAAAATGCCACTTTATGTTACCAAATATGAGTCACCTGCCACTCTTGGGACCAAAACTGTATATGACTCACTTTACGAGACTTTTTTGATAATTTGCTCAAAATTATATGTTTTCGTATATCATAAATCATAGATCTAATCCATACAAGTACACAAAACAATTGCATGTAAAAAAGACAAGTGTGACACTAATCATGGCAATTCCTGTTACATGTTATAATGGGATGTCCAAATGGAAGCAAGAAGCCATTCTTTGGAACTGTTGCATCGATTTTAATATTATGAGTTAGGTTTTGCCGAAATGTGAGTGAATATTTTACCAAGTTCATAATCATTTTAATAGCTTAAGTTGTAACACAAAGACCATGTATAAAAAAGTTGCAGAAAGCACTTTTCACATGAAAAGCCAAAGTTTTGGCCCCAGCCCACTTTTAGAAATTGATGATTGTACCCAATGAAACAGTGCACAATTTTATTTCAAGAATTTGGGAATTTTCTTTTTCTTCTTTAAACTTTATGATAAGAAATATTAAAATAATTTCACGAAAAATATTAATGGAGCCTACTTAATCATGGCTTGCATTATACTTTTGTTTAAATTTAAAATCTTGCTTTAGCTTAAAGTCTATATCCAAGGATTAATGGTCACGAGATTTGAATTAAAAGTCCCCATCATTACTTTAATTGCTCAACTCTTTAATTTCTCCATCATACTTTCACACAAGATTAATAGATAAAAACTTTGAGATTAATAGCAAACAATAACCTAATTAGATATGGACCTACTAACTCTACAGCCTACCAAATCACACATGGATTCCTAATCACCATAATATATCGAGTTTAGTGCGTAATTAATAATTGATTAATCTACCCGTGGGGTCTTGGTCGATGACAGACTAAATCACAAGAATAAGACTTTACCTCATTTTCTAAGAAGTCAGGGGTACAAGACTTGTTAAAAAAATCTCTTGATGAGAACTTTATTTATCATCAGGCTCGAACCTTAAATGTCATAGCAACACCTTGTTTATGTTTTTTGTACATGATTTGAAGTAAATACGAGCATATAAGACAAGTGACAAGTGTGACTTTGTTCATATCATCACAATAAAAATGCCACAAACTATTAAAGTCGAG
>JBBMKE010430702.1:0-10378 GCA_037834125.1 Lippia alba | reverse complement strand
CCAAATGGGGGAGGGTTTCTCCTTCTTCTTTCTCTCCCTCTTGATCACGTGAGAATGGGACAAGAGAAAAGGGGATTAGCCCTTTTCTTGGGCTGAAATGGGTCTGTCAAAATGGGTCGGGTTAAAAGATCCAGTCCAAACTTATCGGATTTTAAAACGGTAGGGCTATCAAACGACTTTAGAAATTTAAACGGTTAATTTCATTAAATCCGAATCATCGAAATGAATTAAATGATAGGGTCGGAATTCGAATTCGAATTCCCAAGCTCAAAGAGCCACGAGGGCTAAAACACCCTAAATAAAATTAGGTATCCTAATTCGGCAAATATTGAGCAATTGAGCTTAAGAACATTTTAATCAATTCTGAGCGCACGTAATATAATTAAATTCACGTTGACACTTAGGCATACGAATCACATAATTCACAAAAGTACTGAATTAAACACTCTCGAGGTGACATACCTGGATAGCCGAAAGGTCGGGGTGTCACAGCGTGGGTCAAGTCTCTGGCTATCATTTCAGCAGTTTGATTAATCATCCGTCTATGGTCCCCGCCAAATTCTGCACGGTCGTAATAGTTCTGGCTCATCATACAAGCGCTGGGAGCTCTTCTCAGCAAGATCGGCCCGTCTTCGGGGTCCTTCTTATATCGAGCATCGGCCAAGTGCTCGAACATCCAGTAATCATCCTCCTCGGATGAGGATGTGTAACCGTCATCATTTTTATTGGGCCCACCCGCACGCTCTTACCTTTACCTGAAACATGGCGGGGGTCGGCCATCCTTTTTCTCTTCTTCGAGGGCGCGGATCTGCCCTCGCCGATTATAATCTCAGATGCGGCCGGCACTACATCCTCGACATTTTCCCTCGGTGGGGGAACCTCGGTCACTTCCTGAACATCAGGTGCCTCCGAGCCCTGATTGTCCGGCTCGTCAATTAAGTGCAACTCTGTCGCCCGAGCATTCTCCACTCAAGGGGCTTCCTGCTCTTGGGGGTTAGGTTGGGGAGCCGGTGCAGCCTCGAGAGGCGCCCTCAAGAGCTTGGTAAGGCGTGTTGCTGCTCTTCCCGCCATTATCAAATCGATCGCTGCAAAGTGGAAACGAGCGTCAGTAGACAGTTTTGATAAGGAAAAAGTAATGGAAAGATGCTAAGTACAGAAATAAAGGAAACTACGCTAACAGTGAGAGTGTATGTTAGTAAGGGGTTAGTTCCTAGGATCTAACCATCTCTCTCCATGACGCTCGCGGGTGGATTCTGGATCAAGTTGGGGGGGCTCGAGAGGCCAAACCGGAAGAGTATCTTCTCATTAGTTAACAGGCCCTTAGCCTGGATCACAGTTTTGAGCTCTTTCATCGCCATGGCCACACTCCTCGCCCAACTCACAAATGCCACATTTGGGGTTCTAATCCGATTAGGGCCTCCTCGTCCCCGTGGGCCACCCACTGTTTCGGAACCCCAAATAAAGACTCCTCGCCATTGATGTGCAGAAACTTCCCTTTCCATGTCTCACCGTGGGAAGTGGCAGGAGAGTTGATCATTCTCAAATTTCGCTTAGAAGATATGTAATAAAATCCCCCTCGTGGTGAGGATCGGGACGAGCGCGATATTTGGAACAGTCAGGTGAAGTTGTTGATCGATGGCTCTTGGCCAGTCGCCTTAATTAGCATGATGAATACATTGATCAGGGCGAGGCCGTTGGATAAAACTTGGGGTGGAGATAGATTCAAGTAGTTGAGGATCGCCCTTGTCTCTGGTGGGATAGGAAACCTCAACCTCCCGTCAACTATATCGTCCACGTAAATGGTCATCCATCCCTCGGGTGGACTGTTTGCTTGCTCTCCAGCCCCAGGTCATCGAGCATCAACTCCGTTCGACTACGCCTCTCCTGGCATGAGAGTGTCAAGCTCGGTGATGGTCATAGTACACTCGATATCTTCGGGGGCTTTATCGGTCTTATGGTGGGTGAGAGCTTCTTTCGCAGGGCCCTTTCCCTTCCTCCTCTTGTTGGGGGGTTCTTCTTCGCCCCTTGGCTCGGACGGACCCTCATCGCGAAAGTTCATTGCCGCTGTTACGGTGTGGTCTTGGGGCCGCACGGCGGAGTTGGTCACTGGAACAACCCTTTTCCCTTGACGTACCTGTAGAAGTGCGTTGTCGCACTGCTCGAAGAGCTCTTCCAAGTCCGTTGGTTGCTGCTCGCGCATCCTTGGCACGGCAGCAAATAACTCCTCTTCCCCTCTATTCTGCTAATTCTGGTGACTGGCATGGCGGCGTAAGTAGATGTTCCTTCGCCACTTAATGCCCTTAACGGAACGGCTACAGGAATATCGAAATGGGGAGACGAGAGAGGAGACATTTTCTCTATCTTCTGGGCTAGGTTACTGATATCGGAGGAATTGGGGGAATCTTTGCTGGCCATAGCGCTAGGTTTTATAGAACAGGGAGTTCAAGTTTGGATGTGTAAGGTGGAAGGAAATCGTTCGCACACGGGATGGGTACTAATCCCTTCAATCTAAAACCTAGTGTTAGCAAGAATTTAGAAAGCAAGGCGTTTACCTTCGTCGGAAACTAAGAAACGTTCGCCGGAAGTGGTGGAGGGTTTGCAAAGAGTTTGAGTTGCTTGAATTTGCTTGAATGCGTAAAAAGTGGAACAGATTCACTCAATCCCTACTTTTATGTACGCGATATGCACAAATTTAAATCAGTAATCATTTCCCGCCTTGGTAACCGTAACGCTTTTGGTAACCGCCTCACCACACCCGAGATTTACTGGCTCACACGCCCACGCAGCATTAAATGCACCTGCAAAAAGCAACCTTGGACAAGACCCCATTTAATGCTACTCAGGAACCGCCCGTTACGTTAACGCTCGATAGACACACATATGTCAAGTTTGGATCTTACATCTTCATGGATTTGCTCAGAGATGCTCGAAATTCTACAGTACCCTAGAAATACACACTGCAGAATTTGGGGGGCAAATGATGGATCCCAGAAATACGCTCGTATCTCCACCGTCCACGTGTCATGATCACGGATGATTCCCACCATGACCCGGCGGCGATCTAACGAAATGCTCGGGGTATTGAGGTTTGCTGCTCATACAACCTCAACCCTAGCCACCGATCGTCTCTGAGGAGTTACCACCAGTCGGGCCTCACCCTCAAGTGAGTCAATCCTCGAGCTTCCAGCGCCCGCAGGGTCAATGCTCTACCATCTCTTGAGAGGAGATCATCTCCGAGAGTCCCTATGCTCGGATTTTAGGCACACGAGCGTCGCATCGCTCGAATGAATAATCCCATAACTGCCGCTGACACCACAGCTAGGCATAACAGCCTAAAAGGTAAATGTGACGCATGCACGTCGCTCTCAGGCCCTCACACCTCGCCACATGTCTAGGGCAACATGCTTTTCAGGACCACATGGGTAACATTACATATTTACCCCCATCCTTAAACTATAAATAGGAAGGTATCACCACATCTTCTTCAAGCAATCTTCATTTGCTACACCTCACTTTTCTTCACGCACAAGCTACACTGAACTGGAAACTCCATTGCTGCACTTTCAAGCTTCACACAGCTTCACCTTCTTCACTAAGATGTTACCCTAGCTGGTAGAATCCATGCTCAACGGGAACCCAGTTCCTGAAGCTCATCGCCTGTGATGGTCTTCCCTTTTTACACACAAATAGAGAGTGATTGGTGTTGATTTTGTCCAAACCCATTTTCGACACCATCAGTGAATATACAAATTGAGTTAGATTTGAGTGTTTCACAGATAAACAAATTGTTAATTTTTATTACTTTTAGGGTTGAGGGTAAAATCATCTTTTTACTCATAAAATCAACTAAGTCTAATAGAGTGGAGCAATTTGTAATTTTTAAAACTCTTAGTATGGAGTTTGCAATATTTTTATGTAAGCGGGTATAGTCGTAATTAATTTCATAGGGGGTATAAATGTAAAAAATCCTAACTGATACGGTCATTGAAGGAATGTATCGGAAAAGACTTCGGAGTTGTCTCCGACTCTGAGATGAGAAGATAGTTTTTGGTGATGGACCGACCGGTCGATGAATTAGGGAAGGGAGAGAGATTTGAGAAAATAGGGTTAAGGAAAATTGAATTATGATTGCTTGAATAAAATCCTATCAGTACGTGACAATATATATATTAAAAGACATTACTAGGATTCTTAACTACCGATAAGGAAAATGCAACTAACAAATTGAACAGTAAGTAAATCAAATCATATATCTTCTAAACTACACCTAACATCCATATTCATTCGTATCACATCCATATCCATTCGTATCATTAACATCAAACATGAAATATTTAAAAGAAAAAAATTCATATATAGTATTAATTATTTGAAAAAAATTTGTTGTGATTTTTGAGATTCAAGAACTTGACCTTTAATTTTCCAAAAAAAAAAAAAAAGAACTTAATCTTTATTTACTTGGACCAACCCCTTTTTGACAATATACATCCTGATCTATTATCATACTTTATTTATTTAAGAAATAAATGAAAAATATTATTATACATTATTTATTTAGATAATTAAGAGTATTTTTCACTATACAAAAATAGATGATATAAAATACGTTACATACTATGTAAATATTTTTTCCTAAAATTAATAAAAAAAAAATTTTTGTGTTCAACCCAACAAGAATAAAACTAATTTCGAAGTCCGTAGCCTGATACTAATTTTTTTTTTTTTTTTGGTAGTACGAATTTATTAGATTCAGATGCAACTTGAATCCACCCAAAAAATTCAAGACTAAAAACAAACCGAATGCCATAATATTATACAAAGCAGAGTATATAGTAGGACGATTTTAATTTCAAATATAATTTCAAAATCAAAAATATGTTGGTCTTGCTAGCAAATAATTCCCACACGTACACGGTTTGGAAATACACTAGTAAAATTAAGTTCGAAATGCGACATCCACTCTTTCGAGAAACGCACAGATAATTCAGTTAAGACTTAAGTCTTATCATCACAAATCCACATTGATTTACATATTTGATTTTCCTCCAGAGTCCAGCCGTGTATGAGTACGACTAACTTAAAATTTTCCTCAGCCAAAATAAATATCTAAATAATTTGCAATTTTACTTGGTTATAAAATTTGAAATTATTATTGTTAGAGTTTTGCTCTACCACAGATCCTTGGGGCGAAAAAATTGGACTATTTAAAAAAGAATCAAAGGAAATCTCTCATATTAAAATTCTGATGCGCCCTTGAAATATGTTTACCATCAATAACAAAAACCGTAAATCTACCCGAACAAAACATTCCAGGGGCCAAAAGAAAATGAAAAATAAAAAAATTAAGGGGCATATAATATGTATTGGCGGTATTTAAAGGCGTTCAATGAAGAAGATAATAAAGAATTTCTTGCCTCCGGCTGGTCAAACACCTTAATCATTTCATTAATCAAACTAACCATTTCACAAAGCAAGCAGAAAACACTTTGCAATCCAAGCTCAAGAAAAAAAAACAGGACAAGGCTTATAATTCTATTTTAAATAACACATTTCACGGACACTTGATCTTCCTCAGACTCTAATATGAGCGGCAACTCCATTTGATAACGAGTTCCGCCTACTGCTGCGACGTTTGCATTCGGCACATTAGCAGCTCCAAATGGATTCGGAGGCATTGTGAGATCGTGTCCGTCTCCTTCCAACATTTGAACCACTTGCTTCATTGACGGACGATCATTCGGATACCACTGGATACACCAAAGTCCTACAATGCTAAGTTTTCTTGCTATATTCCTGTCTCCAGTATCCTCAATCTGTGTCCAAAGATCTTCATCCAAATTCAAATGATTGTAAACGAATTGAGGAAAATACACCTGACTCGTGTTCATATCAAGATCCACATTTTTCCTCCCACCGACCATTTCAAGCAACAACATTCCAAAGCTATAGACATCAGACTTATACGATACCCTCCCAAAACTCCTTGACAATACCTCCGGTGCAATGTACCCCATGGTTCCCCTTGCAGCTGTCATTGTTACTGCACTTTTCTCTTTAGAGCACAACTTAGCCAGACCAAAATCACATACTTTTGGGTTGAAATTGTGGTCTAACAAGATGTTGTGAGGTTTAATGTCGAAATGGAGGATTTGTTGATCACAACCTTGGTGGAGGTACTCAATGCCCTTAGCTATGCCAAGAGCAATGTCTTGTAGCATTTGCCAACCAAGAGGGTTTTTCTTGGAGCCCGTTTTGAAAATCACTTTTTCAAGTGATTCATTTGACAGGAATTCATAAACCAGAGCTCTTTTATATCCTTCGGCACAAAAGCCGACCAAACGCATCACATTGACATGGTGTATTCTCCCAATTGTACCCACTTCGTTAACAAATTCCTCCCCGTCTTCCTTGGAATGATTGAGCACTTTTACTGCAACATCTATTTCATTGGATAATTTTCCTTTGTAAACAGTTCCGTAGCCTCCTTCACCCAATTTTTCATTAAAATGATTAGTAATCCTAGTTATGTCAGAATAAGAAAATCTAGTGGGTTTAATAGCTCTGTAGTCTTCCAAAAACTTCTCAATCTTCTTTTGATTCACTTTTTGTCTTTTTATTGACTTGCAAACAAGTATCAGAGCTACTAGTGTAGCCACAAATAGGAAAGAACCTGAGGCCGCACCTGCAAAGTAGATATAATAGTCGAAGAAGAATTTAATTATATCTATGAATTTCTTATGAGAGAAGTTTTTATATCTTTTATTATGATAATTGAATTTCACCTGCAACAAGTGGCACCTCTGATGCCCCTGTAACCAACAACAAAAACATCATGTGTTTCCCGAGAAAGAAAAAAATCCAAGAATGTGGTATAAAATAAGATGAATAATATACCTTTGCTTGTCTTTGGTATACCTTTGCTTGTCTTTGGTTTTTCTTTACACTGAATTTCATGTCCAATAGTATAATTTTTGTAGCTGCATCTTTTTCCATGAGCTTCACAGTTCCCGCATGCTGATTCCCTCCAGTACATTTTGAACTTGTTTTCTAAAATTTCTGGAACTTCATGAATAAACGTACAAGATGTTACAGCGTCAGGAAGCATGTAGCTGTTTATGGCATATAACTGATAACTGGATTTGCTAAGACAAGGAACTAATGTATCAAGATCTTTCCGGACCAGAACAATTGAACAAGAATGACAATGAGTAGATATGGATTGGAGATGCAGATAAATTCAGATATAGCATCTTTTCAAAAGGACAATCATCTGGATTATAAAGGTGAATTATTTGAGATATATAGTCGATTTTCTGTACTATAACCTTCACGGAGAAAGGCAGTACAAGCACAGTCTCGTTTTTATCATCACAATGTAAATCAAAACCTGGATACCCACAATATTGAGGGTGTAGATTTTTATTCCTGAAAGGAAACTGAATTAATGGGCCCTGTTCTCCGCATCTTGTTGGTGTACAATCCTCTGTTTCTGCCGCAATATGCAGTGGGGAAGACAAAACGAAGAATAGAAAGACGAAGAAGATAATAGACATTTTAATTATAACAAAAACTTACTTCTCTCATGTGGTTAGGAATAGGATTCTCTATTTATAATCGTAATTTACAATATTGAATTGGAAGTGGAATTTATCCATGAAATTAACTGCACCGAATTTCGAGGAAGCCTCTGCATTTGATTTGCTGACCAGGAAGACTTTTACGTCGATCTCTCTGGTCTACTATCCACATTAATGACATGAGAGTTGAGAGTTGAGACGACTTGAACTTAGAAGACTTGGTGATATCTTCTTCTTGGCCACGGAGAAACTAGCTCTGCGTAGTACAAGTTTCGCTGTTATTATTAGGAAGAACAATACTCATATTCTGCAACTACTCATCACCACCGAAATGATTCTCCTCCTCCTCCTCATAATCATCCCTAATTTCCTTCAAACATCCTATGGCCAGCAGATTAATGTTCCTCTTCCTGACTGTATCCCTTCTTCATGCGGCGATATTCATAATATTAGCTACCCTTTCAGATTGAGGGATGATCCACCACACTGTGGTAATCCTGCATGTGAAATAGCATGTGAAAACAATAAAGCCTTCTTGTATTTGTATTCTCAGAAATTCCTAGTTCAAACAATCAATTACGACAACTACACTATCACTCTTGCTTATTCCATAAGAAACGACACTACTTGCTCCTTTCCCGAATACACTGTATCCACGAATTTCTTTGAATTGCGCCTTTATGGGTTTCCCCATCGCTATCGTTATAGCCTCCCTCCGGGAGAGTTGTATGATATCACTTTCATAAGTTGCCCACATCCTCTGAATAGTTTGTCGGTTTTTTAGACGAATGATTGTTTCAACGAGACCCGTGGAAGCACACACACATATATTTATTTTGGAGATAGACTTTTGCTTGATAAATTCACCATGTGTAGGTTCGGCATCACGGCAATAACTTCAATACCACTTCAAGAGGGGAACATTACACTTTCAGAAATCCATAGGGCTCTGCTTTTCTGGGTTTGAACTTTCATGGTTCGATGCTCTCTGTTCTCCAAGTTGCGTGCGTGGATGTGTACTTGATGGGTCCACACCTAAATGCTCAGACCTGATAAACTGGCTAGAGAATATGCACTGTAATTTCCACCTACGCCAGTACTGGAGCATTGTCTGCTGTAAGATTGAAACCTCAATATGTAATAATTATAGTTTTCTTTTCTTATATTCACGCTTACAGGGAAAAACATATAACTGATCACCAGTGGTAGATTTACTCCAATTTTCATCAACAATTAGATAGGCTGAAAAATATTGCTTTAGTGGTTTAATTTCAATGGTTCTTGTAATGCAGATGGTGATGCGCCATTTTGGTTCAACAAGGCACTTCAATGTGAGAATTCTTCAACTCTCTCGTATTAAGTCTTTACTTACCGGATCAAATCTTTTATTCTACTTTTGGTATTCCATTATGTTTTAAACTAGTGGGATGAACCTACCATGAATCATGAACCTGTTGTGCTTAGAAATAAATAATACATTTCTATAGTACAAATGAACTGTGAACTCAAGATTAGCAATCAAATCCCTTCTGTTTGCTTATCATGTCTATGTTTTTGGCTGTGTGCAGGGGTTAACTCGATTCTTCAGGTTATTGGAGGTCAGTTACAATTAATTCGTCCTTTTTTTTTTTTTTTTTATTAGTGTTCAATGACTTCCATGCTCCAGAGAGCATAAGTTAACAGTACTAAATAACCATGTAATATAAGAAATCATTCAAATAATCCTGTATTATTACTTTAATTGATTAAGTAAATGAAAAAGATCAAAAATAGAATTATGTAATATTCAAATAAAAAATTCAAACAAAATTAGAAAAGTGGAAAGAAGCAGGGGTAGGCGCTGCGACGTGACGGAGGCTACGAAATGGTGGAGGTTGTGCCGCGATGGTGGGGTCTTGATGGTGGTCACTGCGGTGGTAGTGATTGGGACTGTTGAAGCCAGCGATGGTGATGGAGTTGACGGGTTGTGGATGGTGGGGATGGCAGGTGGGGAAGGGAGGATAGTAAAAAGAAAAATAAGTTCAAAAGGAAATGAAAAGTTCAAAAAAAATGTGCACATAATTTCCAGAAAATAATAGAAAATTATAAATTGAATAATATCTTAATTCATATAGTTGGATTATATAATAAAAGGGGTATAATCATTATTTTGGATAAAAAATAAAAGAAAAACACCATTTGAGTCGCACAGACTTTGTGTGCATAACAATGGGGTTTCCTGTGCTACAATTATAATATAACACAAGGTGTTCGGTGCAGAAATCTCTAAATTCATTTAATTGGTTTAGAAAATTAATTAGAAGATCATATACTAAATGTAATGTGATTTCCTCGTATGAGAATCCTATACGTCATGCTGGAAAATTCAACTAAGAATGAATGTCAACTTAACTCAGATTGTTCCTTGTAGTGCTGGTAGAAATCAACTTCGCTGGAAGAATTCTAATCGGAGTGCCTTTTGTATTGGGGCTTCTAATTTATAAGCTTCGAAGAAGGCATTTGTCCATGTTTGATGGAATTGAAGGATTCCTACAAAGCAACAACAATCTCATGCCAATCCGCTACTCTTATTCAAACATAAAGCAGATGACAGGAAAACTCAAGGAAAAACTCGGTGAAGGCGGTTACGGTTCTGTTTATAAAGGAAAGCTTAGAAGTGGCCATGAGGTTGCCGTGAAGATACTCAACAATAAGCCTGGAGCAAACAGACAAGATTTCATCAATGAAATTGCAACCATTGGAAGGATTCATCATGTAAATGTGGTTAAGCTCGTTGGATATTGTGTTGAAGGATCTAAATG
>JBBMKE010430682.1:0-10379 GCA_037834125.1 Lippia alba | reverse complement strand
ATGGACATAAAACAATCCTGTGAAAACATCCAAAACCATGGCTCAGCCTCAGAAACACAAAATCGTACTGAATATTCAGATCAAACAGGTGTATAAGTATTCCACAAAAATTCAAAATGTTTTCATCAAAATCGGTGTAATCCAACTATAAGGTGATGAGGTCCCAATCAACAGAGAATTGAACTCTGAATAGTTTCTTCATCAATCCGACAACTTGGCAGCCAGAATGTTACCATTATTTTTCACAACATAATTCAGATAAATTGAAAACCACAAAACAGGTAAGTAGAAATTGAGGAACCTGTGAGAAAGGTCAAACTCCCCCAAATTGTATGGAGTGAGCAGAGGAATGGGAGGAGAGACGCCATTATTATCAGAAAATGAAGACATAGGTAGCTCAGGCTAAATGATAGTGGAATGACAATACCCCTATAGAACGCGCCGGCGGGAGGTGAAAGTTCTATTTATGTCGATCAAATAAATAAAATACAACTTTTAAAGGGATAATTCCTCAAAACTCTCCAAGTGGAAAGTAAAATTTCATTTTACTCCCCAAAAACAATGAATGTTGTGTAAAAATTCAAGAATTACGTACCCAAATCCAAAAAATAATGTATTCAGATCCCAAAATGATGTATTTGGGGCCAGATGATCTCAAATACATTATTTTGGGATCTGAATATATTATTTTTGGGATTTAGATACGTGATTCTTGAATTTTTATATAATATTCACTATTTTTTGGAGAGTAAAGTGAAATTTTTTTAACTCAGGGGGAGTTTTCAAACATTACCTCATTTTTAAACTTTTTAGAGGGAATAAAAAGAAAATTTTAAAATTTTTATTTAAGAAAATACAGGGCATATATAATGAGAAAATTGAGGGGGCGGACCCCCCCTCCTTTCCATGATTCCATCTAAAAATCCTAATTCGAATTAGAATTAAATATTAAGTGTATAACATTTTTTATTTGTTACTACAACTCCTAACTTAATTTTTTAAATTACAAGATTCGAACCAAAACTTATTTAAGTGAAGTCAAACTCCTATTCACTTTAGTTAACTGCTCATTGTTATGTTTCTGGTTATATTAATTGACCCATCAAAGATTTAATATTTCGAGAAATTGAAAATTGATGATCCACCTGAATCTATTTCGTTTAACTGGGCTGAACCAATTAATTAAAACTAAATGTATAATATTTATTATTTGATTTGTTATTTTTTTAAAAACTTTTACCAACTAAATTAAGCTCCGAATAAACTTACCCGTCACAACGATGATTCTGAAACTATTGAAATATCATGCCAATAAATAATTATTAGAAAATTCTTTAATCATCTTTATTACGCTCACCTACCATCAAACCCGGCTACAATTATATATATATATATCTCCAAGTTGGTGATGTTAACCGGATGCTCAATTATATTTCACACACATTAATCGTTTTACTTATGTTGAGTCCGACCTATCCTTTCTTTTATTTCTATAAACTTGTCAAATAACTAAATCCACTATTAACAGGAAAATTACTAATAATTAATAATTTAATTACCACTTACTGAGTTCCTCAATTTAAACTAAATACATGCATACAAAAAAGGTTGATTACATTTGACAAGGGAGAAATTGGGGCTTCCACATGGCACGTCCGATACCCGCTGCATCGCGGCTGACGCGGACAGAGGGACGCCCAACTTCGACCCAGAGTCCGTCTCGTCATCGATCCGCCCTTTGGAGGAATCCATCAATCCTAAGCCTCGCGCGATTGGGGTCGCGACCCAGGCTCCATCCTTGACCGAGGTGGACGGTCGAGACCGACCCCCAGCATTCCGTACGCAAACATTAAGTGCAGATTCCCTCCAGTACTACTGTGCGCATTAATTGCGGCCACCCAAGGACATTGTTATGGCGCCCCTGCAGAGCCGGTACAATGCTTTATCCGTTAAAGCACTGTTTCGGTCACTATCGCAGCCCACCTTTAACAGACCGAGTTCCACACTTCAAGGGTGGTGTACTCACATGCGGTAGCCAGGATCCTCGCCTATATAAATCATCTCTTCCTTGAGATGAGGGTAAGTTTTTTCTTCACAATCTGAACTTTGCACTCTCTTGCACTTTCGACCCGGAACTAGTCTCTGACTTGAGCGTCGGAGTGCCAAAAAGGGTCCAACCCCCACATTCCCTTTTTTGGCCTTCGAGTTCACATTTGTTCATTCCATTTCAGAGAGTTCCTCCACGTTACAAATTCTTGGGTGATTCGGAATCTTAATCTGCCGACCACGTACATAGTTGGATTTTGACACGATCATCTTGGCACCGTCTGTGGGAATCTCTGAACATAAGCCATTGTTTTAAACCTCCAATATTCTCCTTCCCACCTCACTCCATCCACCATGGTACAAACAAGGTAAGGAAGAAGAGCTTACGATGAGAACGGCCACGATGTATTCCCTGACCTAAGCACGCCGGTGAGCAACTTCCAAGCTCAGGCCCTCGGCTCACCCGCCGTCGACAGCGTGCCTGCGTGGTGCTCTCTGAGGCGGACCTTACCACCTACGCGGAACAATGCAGTGCAGAGGTTCTCGCTGCAGCAAGAGAAAACAGAGAGCCTAACATGCCAGCTCCACCAAGGGGAAGTCCGTTGGCGATTACCCCCCAGAATGCTGCATACTCAACGGCACAAGGCTCGGCGCCGACCATGGCCTATGTTGTCCCACAGCATCCACTGTTGGCCAACATCTGGGGATACCCTCCCCAATTCATTTAGGGCCATTACTCCCAGACGCGAGCCATTCTTCTTGCTCCTGCGTTGGGAGGACAACACCAAGTCCATCTTGGTGCCCAAATCGATGAAGGCTTCAATGATAACGGAGCCCAACAACAGAGAAGACGCCCTGCCCGACCGAGGCAGGCACCGTGAGTGAAATGGACAGGGATGCCCCGCTCCCAAGGAACGTCCCAGTTTTTGACCGTCTAGGGGTTAGGGTCCATCCCGACGCCTACTTGCGGGTCAATATGGGGCATTGGGTCGGTCCACCCGACCTGAGGAATCAATTGCCCCCCAGACCGCAGCCCCGCCAACAGCAACAATAGAATGAAGATTACATCGACCCTCAGGAAGAAGTGTCTTCACACATTCCCCGCGGGCAGGCCCCGGGAGCCTATCAGCCCGCCGACCCAGAAAAACGTCACCGCCCTCATCAACCGTGGGCCTACAGGAGCGAGAGGGAAGGTAGGTCCCCCTTCTACGATGCCATCATCGACGCTAAGCTTGAGGACAGGGTCCCCACGAATCTCTCCATTTATAGTGGGAACTTTGACCCCATCAAGCATTGCTCCAAGACTGGTTCGAGAGGCTCGCTCCCCACAGCATCCGTGATTACGATGACCTGTCACGGAAATTCAAGGCCCATTTCTCCTCCATGTCTAAGGACAAACTCCGCTCTACTTTTCTAGACACTATTATACAGGAGGAGGGAGAAATCCTGAGGCACTTCTTCTCCTGGTTCAACGAAGCGCTGGTCAAAGTTGAGCACTCAGATATTGATGTGCTCACCCATACCCTCCACGCTACGATTCGGCACCTGAAATGTGCCGATTACATGATCCTTAAAGAGCCCTAGAACATAGAAGAGGTCATGGTCATTGCATGTAAATATATGCAGCTGGAAGAGGTCAAGGCCAGCAACCAGGCCCAGGCACGAAGAAATGAGAGACGGAGTAACTAGCAGCCCCGCGACGGCCAACCTCACTCCGACCAAGCTCGATCGGACCATTCTTGACTTTCTAACAAAATGGAGCAGCGTTTGAAGAGAGAGAGACACCTTCTGACAATGGGTTGAAGAAGCCCTATACTGCCCTTGCCTGCCCAAACGACGAGATCTATGAAGTCACGGATCGCGGGCTACTCAAGAAGCCCAAACAGCTAAAAGAAACTAAGAAGGCCAAGGAGTCGGGCAAGAGGTGGGCATATCACATGCAATATGGGCATTGGACCTCTGAATGCATCGCCCTGCGTGAAGAAATTGAAAGGTTGATCCAATGGGGCCATCTAACCGAGTTCGTCAAGAAGCTGGACGACTGGGCCTAACAAGCGTTCGACCGAGGAGACTCCCCATCCCCCAGAAGAGGGCGCAAATAGCCGCTCGAAAAAACAGCTGATGAGGACCAACACAACCTGCCAACCAATAAAATCTTCATGATAACAGGTGGCCCGACTGGTGGAGACTCCAAGACAGCCCGTAAGCGATCAAGAAGGGAAGTTGGCCGAGAGCTTTACGGCTCCAGAGAGATGATGCACATCGAGCTAGGCAAAGAGTGGCTTGAGCAAAAGATCTCCTTTAGTGATAGGGACTTTGTACCAGTGATGCCACGGGACAACATTGCGCCGAGTTGTCCACTGGTAGTCACGCTCGATGTAGCAAACTGTGCCATTTACAAGACCTTTGTTGATAGTGGAGCCTCGGCAAACATTATCTTTTACTCCACCTTGCAAAAAATAAACATACACGAACAGATCAAAATACCCTTAACGGGGTTCGGTGGCTCAGAAGTTTACTCGAAGGGAGCACCCTTAATGGGGTTCGTCACCTCAATGGGAAAGTTGCCCAAAAGAGCGACCCAGCTGATCAAATTCCTAGTGGTTGAGGGTCCCTCAGCTTACAACGTCATAATGCAGCGCCCTGCCCTCATTGCGTTTAGGGCCATAATCTCGACCTACCATCAAACTATCAAGCTCCCGACCCCTCACGGAATCGGGGATCTAAGGTGCAACATCCCCGAATCTTGGGAATGCTACTCCATTTTCATGGAGAAAGTGAAACTCCCCAACAAAAAGATTGTTCCACTCTTGCATGCAAATGATTTCATTAACACCGAGCTGGCTGATCCAAATGATCATACTGCAAAGATGTGCTCCAAGCAGATGACCTCTACCATTGCCAGGAAGAAGAGGAAGATGGACATAGGAAAATTGCGGCGGCCAAAGCCATTGTGCCCGTACACTTGGTCCCCGGTGATGAGGAAAAAACTACGAACATCTGTGCCAACTTGAAGGAAAAGCAGCAATGTATGCTTATTCAGTTCCTACAGAAGAACGTGGACCTAAGCTTTCGTCCCTTCAAACAGTGCCTCAGGACTCAGAGCGACGAGCGCAATGAGATTATCGAGCAGAAGGTCAATGAGCTCCTGGATGTGGGGTACATAACCCCAGCCAAGTACGTTGATTGGCTATGCAATGTCGTCCTAGTGGCGAAAACAGGTGGCAAATGACGGATGTGTCAGGACTTCACCAATCTGAACAAGGCTTGCCCTAAAGACCCCTACCCACTGCCTCGGATCGACCAACTAGTTGACTCTACTGCGGGCTGCGAACTCCTGAGTATTATGGACGCCTTCCAAAGCTACTATCAGATTTTTATGGCCCTGGAGGACAAGAAGAAAACCGCGTTCAACGTGGTGAAAGACATTTACTGTTTTGAGGTGATGTCTTTCGCTTTGAAAAATGCAGGTGCCACCTATCAAAGGCTGGTGAACAACGTCTTCGAGGAGGAAATAGGCAAAACCATGGAGGTGTACATTGACGACATAATCTTCAAAAGTGAGAGGAGAGAATCGCACCTTAGCAACTTAGGTCGGGCTTTTGACCTCCTGCGTAAATATCGGCTGAAGCTGAACCGGGGCAAGTGCTCGTTCGGCGTGGAGAGAGGCAGGTTTCTTGGCTACATTGTCAATCAGAGGGGGATAGAAGCCAACTGGGAGAAGATCATAGCACTGAAAAGCATCAACAGACCTCACACAATACGAGAGGTCCAACGTCTTATAGGTCGAATCATTTCTTTGAACAGGTTTATCTCTCGGTCATCCGAGAAGAATCTCTGCAACATCAAGAAGTTCGAATGGACCGACGAATGCGACGAAGCCTTCGAGAGGCTCAAGGAATATTTAGCCTCCCCTCCCCTCCTAGCAAAACCTATCCCTGGAGAAACCTTGTATCTTTACTTAGCAGTCACGGAGGAAGCAGTCAGCTCTGTTCTAATGGCCCTCCGCGACCAAAAACACCTGCCAGTTTACTATATAAGCAAGATCCTACACGGACCGAAAGTCCGCTATATGAAAATTGAGAAATTCATCCTCGCTTTGGTGCATACATCCAAGAGACTCAGACACTACTTCCAAGCTCATTCGATAGTGGTCCTCACTGACCAAGGGCTATGATCGGTTCTGATCAAGCCAGATGCCGCATGACGTATCGCCAAATGGGCGATCAAATTAGGGCAATTTGATATCAGGTATCAGCCCAGGGCAGCCTACCAGGCCCAGATTCCAGTAGATTTCTTGATTGAGAAGAATGACTCGGCTAGACAAACCGTCCGCTCAGTTCTGTGGGCCATGTCGGTCGATAGCTCCTCAACCTCCTAGGGGGGAGGAGTGGGGATATCCCTGGCAAGCACAAAGGGACATGAGCTTGATTTCGCGATTTCTCTCGACTTTTCGGCCACCAACAACGAGGCGGAGTACGAAGCGTTAATCGCAGGCCTCAAAGTGGCTAGGAAATATGAAATATAGAGAATCTTAGTGACGACAGACTCCCAGCTCATCGCGAGTCAAGTTGATAGCTCCTACGAGGCACACGAAGATTCCATGATCAAATATCTGGCCGAGGTCAAGTCTTTAGCCTCGGAGTTCAAAGAATTCAAGCTACAGCAAGTCCCCAGAGAAGAAAACGCGGTACCGACGCCCTTTCAAAATTCGCTAACAGAATGCGAGGCACTAAAGATAAAAAAATCACCTACCTTTCAAGCAAGAGCCGGGTGATCGATGGAGAGACTGAAGTGATATGCTTCATCGACCCAGCAGAGCCACGCTGGCTAGATGAGTACATCATGTACCTCTGAGACGGGACCTTACCCACGGACAAAAACACTGCAAGACACTTATAATATAAAGTAGCGAACTACTCATTGGATTCCGAAGGCAGACTCTACAAAAGGGTCTTCACAGGACCAACAAAGAGATGCCTCCACCCTTCACAAGCCATGGACGTGTTAGAAGAGATTCATAGTAGCCAGTGCGGCAACCATGCAGGTCGTCGATCCCTAGCCAAGAAAGTGTCAAGAAGCGGCTTCTATTGGCCCACACTCAATAAGGGCGCCAAGGAATACACCCACAAGTGTGTCAACTGTCAAATGCACGCCAATATCCAGCACCAACACCCAACGGAGATGACCCTGGTCGATATCTGTTGGCCATTCGACCAGTGGGGTATCGATATAGTCAGTCCACTCCTCCTTGCTACAGGATAAAGACGATTTCTAGTCGTAGCAGAATACTTCTCTAAGTGGGTTGAAGCCCAACCCACAACAAAAATTACCGACAAGGTCAACCAGGACTTCCTCTGGCGCAATTCATTTGCAGGTTTGGCATACTTAGAGTCCTCATATGCGACAACGGAACCCAATTCCAAAGCACAAGGACCAGGTTGTATTGCACTGACATGGGCATTAGCCAAAGGTTCCCTTCCTTAGGACACCCTCAAGCAAACAGCCAGGCCAAAGTGACCAACCGAATAATCGTCTAGAACTTGCAAAAATGCCTGGAAGCTAAAAAAGGTGCCTGGGTCGAAGAACTCGATGGAGTCCTCTAGGTATACCGAGCCACGCCAAGGACCGCCACGGGTCTAACCCCATTCTCCATGGTCTACGGGTCAGAAGCAATGATCCTCGCTGAGTTACTGCATCAAACGGCCCGAGTCGCCAACTACCAACTTGCAAGGAATGTTGCCTGTAACTACCAACTTGTAATAAAGCCTATCACTTAGAAGACATGGAAGGCAACTATATCCCGAGATCTTGGAACACACACAACTTAAAGAAGTTTTACGTTTAAGTTGCATCTCGTTTGTAAATTTCCTTTACTCTTATGCAAGCCTAACAATAAAACTGAGTTTTTCAGTCAATTTGAATCCCTTTTGTTTGCTGTCGACGTTGAGTCACCCGAGGCCCACCCTTGGGCATGTCAATCTGGATTCAAGTTAAGGTTCAGTCAATTTGAATTCACTCCAAAAATCTAGCCAAACATGTCTCTACTGAATGGAGTTGATGCCATCACACTTGAGCATCCAAACTAAGAAACGTAAAGTAATTGAAAACGACCCAGCACCCGGGTCAATCCCGAGCCAACAGATGTACAAAAATTGAAAAATCTTCATTAAAATAAAATGGGCCCAGCCCAGCATTACAGAGTTCATAAGGGTTCAAACCCTCCAATAAGAACAAAAATGATGAAAACTAAGTAAGAAGCTAGAAACATCAACTGCGAAGAAATCAAGATGCTGGCGCCTCATGTGGATAAGTAACGGAGCCACCCGAGATTATTTCCGCTTCACCAGTAGCCCCTGTTGGTCTCTCGATAAGCGCCTAAAGATTTTCGACTGGAGGTACTGGCGGATTTCGAGCCGCCACTTGGGCTTCGTCCTTGGAATCGAAATCTGCAGGAAACTTAGGCAAGGGCATGCGGATGGCTCCGAGTATCTCATCGCATCGAGCCCATTGTCCGCTACTCTCTGCCCTGAAGCTCTCCAGTAGTTGCTTCCTTGATTCTTCCAAGTTCACCCAGGATGACATCTCGACATCTTCCAGGCTCGATTTTTTTCCATCCGCCTTCTTGTCCGCCCACAAAACGGCCCATCCGTACGGGGCCTTGGTCCAATCGGGCTCTTTCTCTTCTTCCATCTCCAGAGCCTCCTTGAGGTTCCCCGTGCATGTGAGCCCTCGCTCCGCCTGCTCCTCGATCGACTCCTCGTCATCTCGAATATCAGCCTCGAGGGCTACCACTCGGCCACGAAATTGCTCGGGAAGAACGCCAGGCAGATAGGGATTGGCGAGCCCAATCTTGTCAGAATTCAGAAGGAGCGCTCTCGAAATGGGATGACGGTGATGCACCTGCGACAGACATTTGAGGAACCCAACATCCATGTCGTTTACAGCCAGGGTCCTGAAAACCGTCTCGAAAACGTCGGAGTTCAGGAAATCCCAAACAGTTTGATCCCGTAGCGCTGGCAGCAATCTATCGAAGTGCCAAAACGCGCACTTTATCCCAAAATCTCGACCGACGTCGTGCGCCTGGATCAAGTCCTCTCTCCGACCCACTTTGTGGGCCCTCTTACACGCGTCCTCATTTTGCTTCTCCTTAACATCAAGAAGACTACGCGTGGAGGCCAACTCCGTCTCTATCTTCTCCTCCTTCTCCCTGAGCCTCGCGAGTTCAACCTCCAGGCTCGACTTCTCCATGGTCGAAGAGTAGAGCTGCTGGTTCAACTTATAAATGGCTGCAGCATGAGCCGCTTCGGACTCCTCCAAAATTTTCTTCAAACGAGAGCACTCATCCTGCCAACTCTTGGCATCCAGAACTCCCGCTTGCTCGGCCAACAGCTGACTCCGGGCCTTGCAGTTCATCTCGTTATACTTAGCGAGATGATACAACTGGACAGATGCTTGCACCAACAAAAATCAATTCATTAGTAGAAGGAACAAGTGAAAGCCATTCGGGGTGGTGAAAAATCTGAATTGCTTACCGCTGCATGATGCCCAGCTATGTTCCAGACAAGAGTGGTGTCATCCTCCGTCACCAGATCTGCATGGTCAGCCGAAGTTTGCATAAAGTGATAGACAGCGGAGAGCGCCTCGGGGTCGATTGGCTCGGTCGCGAGCTTCTTTTCCTTTTTTTTGGAATCCAGTTCGGAAAGGTCGAAGGGATATTTGGGCCCTTCGAAAGCCGGGACGTTGATTATCTGCTCGTACTCCTCCTGCAACATGTGAAATTCTGGAGCAGCAGCCGTCCGGTATGCAGGGATCTTCAACTTCGTCCTTCAGCCCCCGTCTCCCTGGGTCGCGGTCGAGGGTTGAGCCTAGGGTTGTAAACGAGTCGAGCTTTGGCATTTTTTGCTAGCTCGGGATCGAGTTCGTGGTACAAACAGGTGGCTCAGGCTTGGCTCTTGCCTAGCTCGAGTTGGCTCGACTCGCGAGCTATCCCATTCTTCTAAAAAAATGAGAAAACTTAACTTTTTGCTATTCAATTCAAAAAATTATATCCACCTCTCCAGAAACATTAAAAGATTTGCATCCATCCACATGCCAAAACATTCTGAAGTTTGCATCCATTCAAATAACATCCTAAACAACTAAACCATTAACCAATGTCACACAATTAAATAGATTCAAAGTACATAAACTATATTGATAAAAACCATCATGCTGAATTTGAAAGCCTGCAGAAATCTTCATCAACCATCTCTATATCAATCAACAATGCTCAAGAGAATGATGACTCCTCAATCAAGAAATTGGTAACTTGATGATTATTAGCCCTCGTT